>OVAY01000329.1:0-67494 GCA_900406395.1 Kernera saxatilis
ATCTTACTTTTTATGAGAAAGCATGTTCATATAATACACAATTTTTTTTTTCTTTTTGGAAAAGCATGGATAAACCGAAAAAAAAAACCGAAAACCGAATAAAACCAAACCGTACCAGACCGAACTACTAATGGTTTTTATATGGTTTAAGTTTTTATAAAACCGAAAAACCGTAAAACCGAAAAAACCGAACCGAAACCAATCCGAAAACCGAAATGCCCACCCTTACTCCTCACACCTTGGTACCCAGTTATTAGCTCACAGATCAATAACATTACAGACCATAAATCTCAAGCGTGGCGCTAGCATCAAATGCCTTGATAGTTCCTTCAAACGGAGGAAGCACATGCAGTTTACATCTCGTGATCTTCGGCTCTTGTCGAGTTGTTTACCGATGGTGATAAAAATTTGACATACTGCCTCTATGCCGGCTCTAAGGGTGTGCCATAGGTGCAAATGCATCGGGCTCCACCTATTTAAATTTTATTTTTTTGTATTTTGGGACTCTAAAATTTTAAAATATTTGTAAAAAAAGTCTAAATTTTTTATTTATTTATATAAACCATAATTTATTTTAAAAAATAATAAATAGTAAATATTATTTGAGCCGGACCTGATTACATACAATAAATGAGATGAACTATCTTCTCGGTTGATACCAAAAAAAAAAAAAAACTATCTTCTCGGTCGCAATCTTCTGCTTCAGAAGTTCACCAACTAAATGGTTATATTTCCTAATGCATGTTCGAAGCTTCACCATTCTTTCCTTGTCCATGTGTTGGAGCCATCTTCAATAGGCTTGTGGATCCATACACGGGAGTAGGTTGGATTATAAAGAACGATGAGAAGACAAACAATTGGATTTTAAAGTTTCGGAAAACTTGTCTAAACCAGAATCAGACCTTGCATGTATATGGATGTATATGAATCTTTTATGATAAATAATGAAGAACATGTTAAAAAAATAACTTTATCACATCAACAAGAAAAAATATAATTTATCAGTTTTATATATGATGAACCTAAAAAACGATTATTGAATAATGAAACCATATATATCTTTATTCTAGTATGGATTTTAATTTTTAATCTTGTGTGTTGAGTGTTGACCAAAAAAAAAAAAAAGATTTCATTCTTGTGTACTATTATTATCTGGATAAGAGCTTTATTTTTAATTTTTTTTATTCTGTTTTCTGATTTCTTGGATTCGTAGAGTGGCTCTGACTCTGAAGCGCCATGGCTGGGATTACCAGCACCGTCGGGTTCAACGCCATTCTCGCCGGAACCACCAAAACGGTTTCCCATCCGCCATTCTCTGTTAAATCTAAGCTCTTCGGTCTTCGACTCTATCTGGCCGAATTGTCAATTATTTCTCTCTCGCCTTATCATCGCCGTAGCTCCGCCATCACCTGCCGTTACGGAGGCGGCGGTGGTGGCGGTGGCGGTGGCCCTCGATTCCCCGGAGATAGGCGAGGTAGACAAAAAGAGTCCGAGGATGATGATGCTCTTGATATCTCGGCTATTAGGTAATTGTGGATACTTCCAAACTGATTGAGCTTCTCTAGCTGACTGAAGTTTGATTGATTTTGATGTAAATTGATGTTTTTGGGTTGAGTAGGTCAGCCACTGTCAGGCTTATTGATGGGCAACAGAACATGGTAAGTGAAACGCCTCAGTGTCTTACTTTTGATTTCCAGCAAAATGGAACACATATAATTTCCAGTTTCTGTCTTCTGTAGATTGGTTTAGTTTCCAAGGAGGAAGCGGTTCGAAGAGCTGAAGAAGCTGAGCTTGATCTGGTTTGTGTTTCTTTCAAATTTCAAAGCTTATAGATACCTTTCTCTTGAAAAGCGTTATCTTTTGTATGTCGTTTTCACTAAGTATTTTGTATGCCGGAGTTGGTTTTCAGGTGATACTTTCGCCGGATGCCGATCCTCCGGTTGTCAGAATGATGGATTACAGGTAAATTCTCTAAAAATGGCTGTTTATACCATATGGTTTGTGTATAAGGAAATTTCAAGGATAATGATTCATTTTCCTTTTGTTTCGCTATATCAGTAAATACAGATACGAACAGCAAAAGAGAAAAAAGGAACAGCAGAAGAAAAGTATTTGATCATTCTTCTCTGCAAAACAATAAGCTCACATACTGTGTCGTATTTACATGAATGGATTGTAACTCAAGTTTGTTTCTATGTCAGCTACTCGCATGGACTTGAAGGAGCTTAAAATGGGGTAAAAATGAGCCATGTCTCTCCCTTTTTTTTTGGTCTGTGCCCTTGCAATGACTTGTTTAGAACTTCTTCTTCTCAAAAGGTTTATCCTTTTTGTTTCCCTGATAGTTATAACATCGATCAGCATGATTATTCTGTACGCCTGAAAGCAGCTCGGAAATTCTTGCAAGACGGTGACAAAGTTGTTCCCATTTACTTTTTTTTTTTCTTTTGTTACTACCAGAACATAGATGGGCGAGTTATGCCCTTTCTGATTACATTTTGCTGCTGCGTGACTTGTAATACACTCAGGTTAAAGTGATTGTGAACATGAAAGGCCGGGAAAACGAGTTTAGAAATATTGCTATTGAGCTCCTTAGACGTTTTCAGAATGAAGTTGGGGAGGTGCGTATTGTATCTGATTTGGATTTGCATGTAAATTGCGCCCGAATGGATACTGTTTGTTGAGTCTCTGAAGCTTATCAACATCTGCAGCTTGCAACTGAGGAGAGCAAAAACTTCCGGGACAGAAATTTGTTTATTGTCTTGGTGCCAAACAAGGAAGTTCTTCGGAAAGCGCAAGAACCAACCCCAAAAAAGAAGAAAAAGCCAGCTGATGATGAAGTTTCAGCGGCAGGTATAACTGCAACTTAAGATATCAAATCGGGTAAGGATTAGGAGCGCCGGGCACAATTGTCTGAAGATATGTTATCTGGTAATGACAGAGAGTTTGATAAATTTCTGTATAGTTTCTTTTCTACTACTATGCTTCTTGCATTTTCATGTATCTGTAACCATAGAAATAGATTATTTGAATGAAGATCTTCCTCAACTTTTTTGTATACCAAAACTTTTCAACTTTTAAGCTTAGCCAAATAGATTGTAACAAGAAATCAAAACTTATTGAGTCAGTAAAGAATTATCAATTATGGGTGATGTTAATGTTACGGGATGAGTACAGTATGACTTGTGTTGAGGCGAAAACAAGTAACTACCAGTAATCTCCGCAAGAACAGACACCGTCTTTGAAATGATGGAACCGGTTGGCGTCTCTTACAACTATCTCTCTCTGTGTGATCTTTGAGATGAGTTTGGTTGCGGTGTGACAGTCTAAACAAACCCGAAGATTCTTTATGATTCGGATTTCGGTTCCTGGTTCAGTGGCTATGAGTCCAAAGGCAATGGCTAGCCTCTCGCTGTGAACCTTCACCATCAGCTCCCTTTCTTCCTCCTCCACGTCGTGCAAGGCCAATTCAGTCTCGGGTTGATACCCAGCTTCCCTCATCTTCCCTTCGAGCTTCTCCAGCTTCTCATAGATTGCTTTTGCCTGTGGATGTGTCTGGTCACCTGAGGTAAAGACATGAGGAGTCTCACCTATTTCTATCAAGGTATACCCAGGAGCCTTGGCTAGTTTCCTCTTCTTTGCGGTTTGTCTGACTGTAGCAGCCTGTGGATAGTTTCTATCAGCTGAGTGAATATTCGACAGCAAAACATGGTATCCTACATTGTCTGGATCTAGCTCAAACAGCTTCTCAGAGACTGTACGGGCAAGATTTGTGTCTTTGTGAATCCTACAAGCTCCTAGCAGTGTTTGCCACACGGAAGGACCCGGTTCAACCGGCATTGCCTCTATAAACTGCAATGCTCTCTGCAAGTGTCCTGCTCGGCCAAGAATATCAACCACACAGGCGTAATGCTTGACTGATGGTTCAAAACCATACTGGTGGATCATGGAATTGAATATCTCATCACCTTCTTTGACCAGGCCAGCATGACTACAAGCGTAAAGAACGCAGAGGAAAGTGACTGCTGTTGGTGCAATGCCGGAATTCAACATCTCAGAGAAGATATTCAGAGCTTCTTGTCCATGTCCATGAAGCCCATATCCCGAAATCATCGTGTTCCATGTAACTTCATTCTTCTTCGGCATCAAGTTAAACAACCGGCGTGCTTCTGCAATGCTTCCGCACTTTGCATACATACCAATCAAAGCTGTCGACACATATATGCTAGACTCGAAATCTGTGCTCTTTACTAAATCATGTACCCATTTTCCCAAACTCAACGCTCCTAGCTGCGCACAAGCCGATAGAATACAAGTTATTGTGATCGGGTTTGGACTGAATTCAGACTTCTGCAATTCTCTGAAGAGAGATATTGCGTCCTCTGTCAACCCATTTTGGGTGTAACCCGAGATCATTGCATTCCAAGATGCTAAGCTTTTGTCCGGAGACTCATCAAAAAGCTTCCGGGCTGATTCTATCTCATTCAATTTACTGTAAACCGTGGTTAACGCAGTTGAGACAGATGCATGAGATAGGAAACCCGATTTCAAGCTGTAACCATGAATGGCATATATAAGCATAAGATGACCAGAGACAGGGATCAGACTCACCAGCGTGCTTGAGTTCAACCTTGCTCCTGATAACACCAGCTCTTTAAACAGGCTTAAGGAGAGCTCGGTCTTGCCATTGGATGTGTAGCCATGAATCATTGCATTGTAAGATACTAAATCTGGTCTACGAAACTCTCGGAACAGAGTACTTGCCACTTCAATCTTTCCACACTTTGAGTATAATGAGATGAAACCGGTAAGAACAAAATCGTGGGAGTAGCATCCAGCTTTTGTCGCAAGACTATGGATTTGCATCCCGAGTCTCAGCTCCTGCAACTCTGCAACAGCGGGGAGAATATCAAGCAGAGTTGTTGAGTCCAGACGGGTACAGCTCTCGTTGATCAAATCCCTGAAAACCTGAATGGATTCCTCATACATTTCATTCTTTCGGTACCCAGATAACATAGTGTTCCACAACACTGCGTCTTTCTCAGGCATTCTATCAAACACCTTCCTAGCATCTTGGACGCGCCAAAACTTGAAATACATCTTAACGATGTTCGACCCAACAAGCAATTCCGAGTCATACCCATCAACGACCGCTTGACCGTGAAGAACACAACCCGCTCTCTCGTCGCGAAAACCCGAAGCAGCCGAGATAGCGAAGGCGTAGGTAGAGCTGTTGGGCTTGAGATCAGTGGCTTTCCTTAGATGTGTGAACACAGAAATCGAAGAGTGAGGTGATTCATTCTTGGAGAAGCCGCGCATGAGGACGTTGAAGAGGAAAACGTCAGGTCTGTGGACGGAGAGGAAGAGGTCGTGAGCGTAGTAAATGGCGCCGAGGTCGGAGAGTCGCTGGGTAAGCTTGGTGAGTAATACGATGTCGTTGCGGAAGCCATGGAGAATGATCTGAGCATGGGTTTGGGTAAGGTGAGAGAGAGAAGTTGATCTTTTGAAGAGATCGAACAAGTTGTTCTTATTTATCACCGCCACGGTTGTATCGGCGGTAGCGGCCGATACGGTCCGTAGTAGCATTTGGCTTTTTGCCTTTGAAAACGAAACGACTCTTTTTTGCATTCTTCCATTATCATTTAAACATCTTTTCATTAACTGCAAATTATAACATTTTTCTCATAACTTGGTCGTGTCAAATATAGATAATTTTTTTTAAAATCATTAACTCATTACATACGAAGAGGGTTGAAGTTGGTCTGAAGTTGTGTTATTTTTTTTCAAATACGCAAATCAAAAACCGATTTATATGGATATCAGTAAAAAATGAATAAGCAAAAAAAAAAAAAAATTGAATATAGCAAGATTTTTAAGTTTTAAATGTTTATATTTTACTTGGGTTGTATATGGTAAAGACTAAAGACATGTGATTCAATTTGGAAGTGAAGAATTTATATAGAATTAAATATTAACAGCCAAAAACAATCCTAAATTAATTTTTGTAATGATTACTAAACTAAATGGACTAAATAACAAAACTCTCCCCCAAAAAAAAACCACATCAGATCAAAGCTTACATGTGAACAATTAAATTCCCTTTTTTAATCCTAAGACCTTCGAACTTGCGATCTTTCACTTCCTTTTTTCCTATGCTAATGTTTCATACCCAAAAAAAAAAAAACTTCAACAAGCAAAGATCAAAAAAGGATCTCGACAAGAGAAATGTGGGGCATCAAAGAGCAATTTACAGGTGATCAGTGTTGCGCGTATGGAACTGTAAGCTTGTTATTTATGGCCATGGAAACTTGCTTAATGGCAACGATGGAGGATTCTCCTCTGCATCCTCTTCTCCTTCTTCTCTCCTGGTTTGTATCAGATGAGTCCTGAGGCTACACTCTTTTATCTGTTCCATGCGTCCAAAACTCGGTTGCAATTCATTTTACAAAAATCATTTTACATTCAATTCCTGGATTGTCTTTCTTACCTGCATGATCGCAGTTGAGGCTAGAAGATCTTCGCATTTTCCTTGCATGGAACTCTCTTTTGTAACTACAACAGCGAGTTCTGAGACCATTTTATTCATCTCCTCCACCTGCAAATACAATCATAAAGAGCAGTGCACGCGCGCTTGAGAATTATGTCAGGATGATAAAATTTGGAAAACAGATTTATTAAAAAGGTCTCACCTTTGAGAGTAAAGACCAAATGGACGATCCCATAGCCTGCATTACATCGAGGGCCGAGGACATAGCTGCTTTCAAAGATTCAATGTCCGCCTGCAGGAAGAGAAGTTCTAAATGATAACTATATTCTTGATCTTCTGGATTTAATTTCCATGAATGTTCGCAATGGTAAAAATATATGTATACCTTTGTTCCTCCAGTCGCTGGAAGGCGGAGAGTATTTGCTTCTAAATCTGCTATGGCTCCAACTAAAGAACTAACATGGTCTCTTTCAAGTGTGGCCCAATCTTCAAGGCTCACCATCTGTGCACATATTTATGCATAAGTATGGCATAATCTGATGAATGCAAAGTCAGTATACAACAGAGAGAGAACCTACCTGATCGTTTAATAGTGAGTTGAGTTTGATCTCTAGCTTTAGCTGTTGCAAGCCAATCCTTTGGCTGGTCACATCATCTTGTAGTTCTGATATCGCATGCCACACATTGAATAGAGTTTCCTGAAATATCAAAACTTGAATTTTCAGATGCATTTTCATCAATCAGTTGAAGAACCCTTCATCTTGTTTAAAGGACAGAAGTATTATATACCTCAGAAGTTAATCGTTGAATGTACATTACAGCTTCAGCTCGCGCAATTGCAAAACGCCACTGTAAATATCTGTTGTAGAGCAGACGCAGTTGATGAACATCTTCGATGTAGTTTGATTTTTTGCCTTTCTTGACATCCGCGATGAAGCTGAGAACCGAAGTTGTGGTACTGGTTTCTGTAGAAGTGCCGGTTTGTCTGATCCGTGAAGGACTTACCCCTCTTGAAGGTGGAGTTGATGGTCTCGCAAAAGAGGAGGAATTTGTGACACGCGAAGGACTTAACCCTCTTGAAGGACTTAAACCTCTTGTAGGGCTCAATCCTCTTGCAGGGCTTAGTCCTCTTGATGGACTCACTCCTCTCGAAGTACTCATGCCCCGGGAAATAGAAGATGAAGACGAAAACGAATTCCTACTTGGTGAAGCAGGGCGAGATCCAGGAGCAGACAATGGTTGCAACCTAGCTACAGCCGTTGCTAAGGTCGCTCTATCTAACGAACTTGCAGACAAAAGTCTTTGAGCCCCAGAAGTTCGAGCTATGTTATTATCTTCCGACTTTGTTGGAGACACTAATCCACCATTACTAGATGTGTTACTAGAAGTTTTATGCAAAGGTTTCGAACTGCCGGACAAAGGTAGTGACATTCTCCTAAGAGACGGCCCCATTCCAGGCCCTGAGGTTGATAGACCCCTTGAAGCCTTGTCGCCAAGATCCAAGCTTCTGTTTAAAGAATTTGAATTCATCCTTCCACCAATTCTACTAGGCCACCGATGCTGTTCTATTAACCGACTATGAGGACCATCTACAGGTTTTGAATTCTCTGAAAGATCAGACGCATTATTCTTCCCTTTCAATGGACTTCTTTTCCTCTCTGGCGTAGGTTTCCTTGATATAGGGGTCGTTTCAGCCTTCTGCTTTTGAGCTATATTCGAAGAAGGTCTCAATGTTCGATCAACAGAAGAACTACTAACCGGTTTCTCCTTCTTACTAACAGGGACTGAGACAGAATCCGACTGAAACGAAACGCTGAGGCTTCTCATAGTGGAAGGCCATAAGCTTTCAGGCAAACGACCCGTAGATAACCTCCTCGATGAAGGTGGTAAGTCTACAGACGTGTCACGTATCGGCGTGGAGGGACTAGTCGGAGATGGCGGTGTTGAAGGACGCTTCCTCTCTGCTGAAACTGCTCTTTTTGCAGCCACTGATTGAGAGCTAGAAGACACTGTTGGCCTTGTGACGCTTGGGGAAGGGCATCGCCCGGTTTTGGTTGGCGTTGGTGATCTGTATCTTGAACTGACCTCCGTTGTTCGAGGACGGCGAGTGACAGCGACTGCATTGTTCTTCTCAGATGGAACAAGACGCCGCCTTGTAGTATCTGTTGCTACATCCATTCAAGCTAACGAAACAAACTCGCATTGATTGGGTTCAGCAGTTCACGCCTCACGTTTCATTCTGCATTCGCGCTAAAAAATAGTAACAGCTCCAGTTGCTATAAAGGAAGTCTCTTTAGTCTGCAAGAAACCCAAAACCCAGGAGAAAAAGTAAACTACCTCACTGATAGACAATGCGAAAAAAGAGCATAAAGAAAAGTAAACAAGAGAGAGAGACAAAAAGAGAGAAAGGTGGGTTGAGTTCTAACTAGTTAGTTGCAGTTTCATAATATCAGGGATATTTTTAATCGAAGATTTTCAGAGGAAGAATCTTTTCCAGTGTCCTTATCACAGTCTTGCCATTGTCGGGTGGGTTGGAAAATTAAATGGACAATCTTCTTCTTCTTCTTCTCCTTTCCATCAAAAATAGCAAAACTCAGCTTGAGATTTTAATAATTCGTGTGATAATGTTTGATGGTAGTAGTATAAGAAACTTATTTAACAATTAGCAAATATGGACATTTGACAGGTTTTGGTGTATCTCCAAATAGGGGACCACGTGTATGGAAGAACCAAGAATCGGTGCCCACTCTCCGAGAACATCACTGGGTGATTGAGAAATTCAGAGAGAGAGAGAGGGAGAGGGATAGAAATGATGAAATGCAGTAACAGTGATGATTCCTGGTGTTCGAATTTTGACCATTTGAAAAAAACACTAATGATTTTTCTCTGGAAAGTGAAGGATGAGGGACGAAAATCAATAGAAAGAACAAAAATTCGGGTTAAGAAACAAAACACTTTTACTGTTAAGAGTGAATGAGATGGTTCTGACGAAGAATCCAAAAGGCAAATTTGTCTGTTACTGAGCGACTTGTGTCTCTCATGACACAGACTCGTTTAATCAGATCAAATTTAGTAATTTTTCTAGGAAACTTTTTTCTATGCAAATCCTCAAAATACCGAAAACCTGAAACATGAATTTGAAGTCTGAACCAGATGAGATTCATAGTTTCCATCAATGATCAAACAAAACAGCCGTTATTTTCCTTTTCCTAACTCGTGAATCTCAGATCGCAGCAATAAAATTCAATACCCAGATTCTTTAGGGTTCTTCCGATTCTGATTGAATCAAAATTGGGATTGATACACCAAATGCGAAGCTAAAGCTTAGAGATCCGAGGAGCCTAAGGTTGCAAAATAGAAAATCTTACCAGCACAGATGGAAAGACCCTTCGATTTCCACAAAAAGCAATCCTCGCGAAATCTTCTCTGCCTTTGAAATGGAGAATACGAACGCGATCGGAGATAAATAACCAAGCTGGAAACCGTAAAAACAAAATTTCGCCGGCGATGAAGAATGCTCTTAGGAAAAAAACGCCGGAGATAGAATTGATAGGGCGATTTAAGGATGGGTTCGAGATCAGAGAGAAGAGAGAGAGAGAGAGGGCGTTATTTTCGCGCCACCTAATTTTGATATTAAAGACTAAAGAGTCTCACAAATCGGAACAAACCAAACAAAAACTTTCAAGCCTTTGCTAACAAGAAAACAAGGAGACCCAAATATATTATATTCGACTTTTGTATCCTTACTATAGTATATGTTTAATCAGATTCAACATAAAATTGGCAACCGTCGAGATACTAAAAAAATAAATAAAATAAATAAAAATATTAATGAGAAGGTCATATAAGCTATGGAACACGAGCATGTAGGTGATAGTCAACATCTGATAGGTTGTTTCCACCTCCTTAATGTCACTTATACGTTCGCAAGAGTCTCCAAACATATAATTATGATCATCAGATTCTAACCTTTCTTTTTTTTTGTTACTACATTAATCTTCTTAATTACCAGATGAAACTGTTGATGGATTTATTATTATTATTTTAATAAATTTTGATGGAATTTAATTGGAAGGAAATAAAATATGAAATTGCAATGGATCTCTAGACCAAAGGTGACAAGGTTATTGAACTGATGACTGTTTCGGTCTTTTTTTTTTTTACACTTTTTGGTATACAAATTGGCATTTTACGCCGAAAGCTTAATTTACATTCGGTTACTTTGTCACACCTAACCTTAACTATAATCATAAGAGTTGTGAGGAAATTAAAAGCTCTCAGACAAGGAATAAAAAATTGAAAATAAACAATAAATTTTTGGAGAAATGGAACTATGATGGTTACCCATGATAAGTGTTTGGTCATTCTCTTCTATTTTTCTTTTGTCTTTTCTTCTACTTAAGAAACGAAAGTATACCAAACACTTACGATGGCTAATCCCAACTAAGCTTCTATTTTGATAATTTTCTTCTTTGATTAATATATTTTATATATTACAAATATGTCTTTCATATTAAATTGAACATAAAGAATCTTTCTTATTAAATATATTTATAACTTACAATAATTAATTGTGTATATATATATATATATAGCCAATAACTAAATATCTTATTTTCTAATCAATCGATTTTACTATTTTGGATATTTGGTCGATTCTAGTAATCGATGAGGACTCTAAACTCCGTAGTTCGCATGATGATGATGAGGTTCAGTACATTAAACCAAAAAAATAATCCATTTTTAAAATAGAAAAAAACGATAAAACCATTTTTTATTTAAAAAAGGTTTGCACCCACATGAGATGATTCGGACATATCATATGATCTTAAGCTTTCTATAGACCTTTGTCTCTCATTCAGTTTGTGTGTCCCTTACCTTGTGGAGTCTTGCTCCAACTTTACTTCCACTTGGAGTTCTATTATTTTAAATACTGAAAATTCTTCTTTCTTTCTCCAGTACTTTTCTATTGCTAGAGATCATTTGTTTTATTTTCTTTTATATTGGCTACACATGTACGTACTGCCAAATTTTCAGAATCATTGAACCTAGCACACATACATGTATGTATGATGACATATATGTTCACATATCTACTCGTCTAGTCCCCCGTGGTCCGTTTGTGGCTTCAATTTCTCCAGAAACCTTAAGATTAATTAATGTTTTATTAGAAACAAAAGTTACTACATCTAAGGTATTTAATTATTTGTTTACCGAATTAATATTGTTATGTTTCATAACTATAAGTACAAATGAAATATGCTATTTTAGTTATACTATAAAACTATCAGATAAGAATCCGAATAATAATACTTGCTATCTAATTATCTAAACCTGCCTAAAAGTAAACACACCTAATTGCATATGTGGAGTACTCGGGATAGAAAGAAAACAAAGCAAGTCAATTATACTTTTTGTATAAGAGACAGTATAATAGATAACAATGATTTGATAAAGATTAATATATTATTATCATTATTAATTGCTATAAAGCTACTAGTCTACTACTATAATCCCCATATATTATTAAGTATATGTGCAGAAATGAAAGATAAATCTTTGTTTGTTGGTGTGATTAAGCATAATAAGCAAGAGCCAAATGATGGGTATTCACGTGCTTAGCACAATTATATTGACCACACTAGAAACTAGAGTTATTGTAAATGGCATGTCTTCGCAATGTTTCTTCGCTTGTCTAAAGCTTGTCGCTTAGCTGTTTTCTCAACAAAAAAGTTTTCTTTTTTTTTTTCCTTCTATTGATCCTCTTAAAATATGAAAAAAAGGTGAAGAACAACAATAGACTCAAAACGAACTCATAAACTTTTTAGATAATCACAATTAGTGAAATAGAATTCTGTTTTTTTTTTCTTTGTCAGCATACTACCTGCTGATATATGTATTTTTCATAAATTGTAGAAAATCAACGGGATATTTTTTAGAGAAATTACAATATCTTTACTACCAATTTGGCAATAAAGATATCCATTTTTGATGTTAAAGAAAAAGAAAAAGAGAGAAAAAGATATCAGTTTCTTCAAGAGGAAAAGGATCGTCATTTGATCTCTTGAGGATAGAAAATGAACATGACTTGGCCCAGAAGCCATTAGTTCCAGTAAAAGTTCACTATGCTGATGAAAAGATATCAAAAGAATAAAAAAAACAACAGTTGCTGGAAATTACAGTAGTAGGCTACTTTCTTAACTACTAATTTGGGTTACTTACATAACTAAGGCAAAATTCTCTTCTGGTTGCTGATTATTCCAGCTTCTGATTTCAGCTCTTTTTTTTTTTTGGTATAAGTTCTTAAGCTTTGGTGCAGCAAAAACCAGATTCGGAAGAAGAAGCAGTCCCCATTGATGTCCTTTTACCTCAACAAGGGCAGAAGAAACAGAGAGATGGAGGAAAGTTTTGACTGTCTTCTTCTTCATCATCATCAGTACTTTACAAGTCCAGCACCTTGAGCCTTTCCAATAACTGACTCTATGGTTCCATCAAAGAGATCAAAGCTTTTCGCAACAGCAAAACCCGAAAACATACCATCCACTGCAGCACTTACAATCCCACCAGCATAACCAGCTCCCTCACCAACTGGGTATAGCCCTTTCAAGCTCGTGCTCTCGTAGGTCTCATTGCTTCGAGGTATCCGAACAGGAGAGCTTGTTCTTGTCTGGTTAAACAAAGTTGAAACACTGTTATCTCTGGTCTAAACAGTAGACTGATTCAGGACAAGGAAGGTATATAATACTATACCTCCACGCCGTGGAGGAGTGCTTCCTCTGAGATGAATCCCGGTAACTGAAAGTTCAAATAAGGGCTTATAGATAAACAGAAGCTACGGGTTTGTTTACAATATATAGCAATGAGGAAATATCTAACCAACCTCTTTTTCAAACATAGAGATAGACTGTCGCAGAGAATCTGTGATATGAGCAGGAAATAGTTCATGCAAGTTTGCAGATTTTACTCCTAATCTATAGCTTGATGCAGGTAAAAGTGTTTCTGTTTAACAGCACAAGAACACCCAAAATCACCAAAACGAGCCTATTAAAAAAAAATAGAGCAATGACATGAGAATTGAGTGTTAAGGAAGTGTTATTTATATACCAGATAACTTGTTTTGCAGAAAATCAGTAACCCTTTGTACAGGAACTGTAAAATTGCCACCACCCATTATAGCCGCTCTTCTTTCAAACTCTCTCTAGAGAAAAAAACAAATATCAAAGGAGAAATATCGAATATAACTCAAAAATAGTAATAGTAATCCACTTTCAGATTGATACCTGAAACTCAATTCCAGCTAAGGGTCCATTAAGATTGAGAAGATCAAAGTCTTTTGCTGAGACTGTGACAACAAGTGCAGCATTAGCCCACTTAGATGAACGGCGAGAAAATGACATGCCATTGATGCAGAGTTCGGTTGGGTTTGTACTGGTGAGAACAACCTGACAAATACATGGAAACAAGCTTGTTCATGATAAATTGAAAAAAAAAAAAAAAAACAGCAAGACCCTCTTTAAGGAAACTGTACCTGACCACCAGGACACATGCAGAAGGAGTAGCAACTACGTTTTGATGAAGACTGCGAGAGATCCTCGTCCTTGTCATTCACGTATTGAACAACCTTATAATCCGCCACTGGTACTTTACCTCGTCCTTTACAAACTTCACTAGCTAAATCCGAGTACTACATACATACCAGTAGAGAGGAAGAGTATCATAATCTCAGAAAAAAATATGGGATTTGATAGATAGAACCGAACCAACCTGTATACTGTTGTTAATGTAACCGAACCAACCTGTATACTGTTAATTAGCTCCTGAGGATGCTCAACGCGCAAACCAACCTGGTCCACTCAAATATATAGAAATCAAATGATAAAACCAAACAAGAGAAGATACTCACAACATATAATATAAGAAACTTACGGCAAAATCTTTTGGGGTCAGTTCCACATTACGAGAAAGAAGCATCTCATATGTGTCACGTGCCGAGTGACCAACTGCGAGAACAACTGCATCAAAGTTTAAATTCTGGGAGGTACTCTGCATTTTGTCTGTTGAATCCGAAACTTTGACTCCAACCACACGAGAATCCTCTACAAGAAGATCGTCTACCCGAGTCCCAAACTTGATAGTCACCTAATTAAGCATATGTAATTAAAGAGGAGCTCGCAGGAGAAAAAAAAGCTTTAAAGCATCTAAAAGTAAAAAGAGACTTCCATCAATCTCTTGTTTCAAACTTACTCCTGCGCTTTGAAGATAATGCCGGAAATTACGGAGTAATGGAACTAGCTTATCTGTTCCCAGATGAGGCTTCCCGTTGACCAATATATTATCAGGAGCCCCGAAACGAACCAACGTTTTCAACACCTGTGAAAGTTAAAGAAATGGTCACATTTTTTCATTTGTACTCAAACATTAAGTGCGCTTATTTAACAATTAGGAGTCACAAAATCCTAACCGCTAAAACAGTGGCACTGTTCTTTCCTATTCGAGTAACAAGCTTTCCATCACTCCAAGTACCTGCACCACCCTGCAATCCATAAGTGCTAAATATGACTTTGACAATAACAAACAAGACGAGAAAACTAGCAACAGACTCAAGTACTTCTGGTAAGTTAGTTAAAGAGAAGGTTTTTAAACCTCGCCAAAGCAGAAATTACTCTCCATATCCAAAATCTTACGAACTACCAAAGCGCCTATATCACGTCCCCTTTCTTCTACTGCTTGCCCTCTTTCAATCAATGTCACATCTGCACCGAACTCTGCCAGAACAAGAGATGCAAACAAACCAGACGGACCACCACCAACAACTGCGATTTTCGGTTTGCTTCTTCCTCCTCCATGTTGGTGTGAATCTCCAGAGCCATTGATAATCCGAGGTTCATCTTCGTTGGTTCTTTTACAATCGTTTACTACACTGATTAAGTCACCCGAAACACTCTTCTCGGGAGACAAATGTTCAACAAGGCCAATCTTGGGCTCTAAGCGGAAAATGAAATCGTGAGCACGAGGCTCTAACTCAAGAAGCGTCTTCACATCCAAGTCCACAGTATACACAAACTTGGCTTCTTTCAGAATCTGAACAAAAGATGACAAAATTTCACTCACTTGAACTACAATATATAATAATATATGTGGAATCAAATTGTAACTTACCTTTCTAGCGTCAAAAGATTTCCTAATCACTGAAAATGCTTCTTCTGGCAGCATTGAAGCAACCTGAAGAAGAAAAAAAACCCAGATAAATTTTTAAAACTCCAGTCCAGAGACCAAATCACAGATAAACACATCACTCGAATTTCATACCCTAAGATAAAGTTGCGAAATTTTCACCGAAAACTAACCGGAAACTCGATAACTTTAGCGATGGCTTGAAGCAAACCATCGGAAATACCGAGAAAATCTTTTCCTGGGTCATCTCCGACAGGAACTCCGAGCTTAGAGAAACGCCAAACTCCTTCGAGCTTGTTCTTAACCTTCGCCACAGCTTCCTTCTGCTCCGTTCTCAGCTTCTTCCTCTCAGAAGGGTATCTCCGCTTACCGGTTCGCTTGGCAGCACAGAGAATCTGGTGTGTTTGGAGACGAGGATAAGAGAGCACCGCTATAGAATAAGGAATTCGCAGGTCATGGCTCGATGAGAGAAATGAAGAAGTGAGGAAATTCGTTTGCGAGAGAGACATCATAGTAAGCTCAAACTAAAATAAAAGCTCTCTCGTCTCTGTCCCAAAGAGTTATCCTATCATTTGAAATTGAATCCCGGTTATACCATTGATGTCCAATCCGGTTCGATTTTGATTTGGTTTTAGTTTCCGACTTAGTTATGGGCTTTGTCTATAATGTGAAATTCAAGTGATTAAATTGGAATCACAGATTATTTGAAGCTAGTCCATTATTATTAGGTTGCAATTTTATGGAGGTGTTTCTACAGTTAATGTTGTTACTCTTTCCTAGCATTTCAAGAAATCGTTGTGCAGCCAGTTTATGATCGATTTTTAATGTTAGTTTTAATGGAATTAGACAATTGTTATCGCTCTGTGTGATTGTAACTTCATTGGTGTGGTGAAAATCTTATGCAGATAGAGTTCTTTTTTTTTTTTATGGTTATATCGAACTAGGTTCTGTTTACTAATCAGTCAAATCCCAATTCTTTTGACAAAATAAAACAAAACCCACACAATTATCAAGTGGAAAATTTGTAAATCGAACCAATCCGATTCGATGCAAACCAAAAAAAAAAAACTGATTAAGCTTTCAAAAAATCAAAACTGAATTCGACCAAAAAAAAAAAAAAAAAATCGAGTTTACATAACAAATATCTGATGCATTTCACTTAATCAGTTTTTACATGAGTATATGTAATTTTTTTGGAATTTGTTGCTGAGTTTGTGAAATTATTTATATTTTTTTTCCAGTTTCTTGGGTGGAGGTGAAGACGACTACGTGAGATTGCATCATTTTTTACTCTGATTTATCGAGGTGAAGACGACTATCGTTTCATTTGTTTTCTCGGGCAACGGAAGAAAAAGGTGCACAAAGGTGCACTCGATCCACTTTGCACTTCGTCGTGGATAATTAAAACTCTAGTGATCTTGTGTGATGCATGTATATGTGCCCAAATATTATTAACCAATTGTGTTACGCCACGTCAGTTTATTGCAATCGTGAGATGTTTTTTCGTCAACAGAAGAAAAGATGCACGGGACCCACTTTGCGCTGTTGGTAGAGAACTAAAACCCCGTAATCTGGTGTGACGCATGTAACGGTGCACCTATACTATCAACCAATGACGTTGCAACACCACATTAATTTATGATGCAATCGTCAGATATTAACGTTTTTTTGTTGATAAGTCCGAACACACAGAAGGAGTAGGACTAGCTAGGAGTTGAAACCGAAACCCAAAACTTAAATGCAAATAAAACTAAATTTAGAGGAAATCTTAAAACAAAAGCAAGAAAACGTGCGACAGAAGACATAGGATGTGTTGTGGCAGGCATAAATAGCACGGATAATCTGTCTGAAGGGAGAAATCAAAATCAAACTAACTGATAAATATTTCGAGCTGTGCTCATCAACTTAACAAAGTCCAAGTGGTGCTACTACGAGCATCGGTTGTCACCAATTATCTGACAATTATCCTGATCAATGTGAAAGTCGATATTCTCACAAGACGAACGAAAAGAATCCAGAAGTCTCGGTTCAAAAGTTTCCTGAAGAAGATCAAAGGCTACTAACCATATTCTACCCAATAAAGTGACGCTTTCCCAAATTTCGGACTTGCAACAACCCGATGCCTTGGTTTGTACGTCACGCACCTCCATGTGTCAGCCCTAAATTTGAAGACCACGTGCACAGCAGAATCATAGGACCACACTAATTTGTAATCGTGTGGAGAGGATATTTTTTCATCGTCTATAAATAGTTGAAGCCTGGCGGGAGAAAGGATTTAATTTGTTGGATCCATTGTGTCGCCGGCTTAACCGCGTAGATGGATGCTAGCTGATTTTGGGATCGGTTCAAGCAGTGTCTCTCCCCAACATAATGAGACTTGATCGTCCATCTCCACAACTTGGAAACGGAGTTGAATCGTAAGAGGGATTCTAAGGGAAGTTTCACGAGTATCTCCTCTACGACCTCCTGTGGTAGTTGTATTTTCTGCTTTTTTCTCTTCATTGTTCAACTAGTGATTACAAGGTTTTCAGTTTGGATTGTAGGGTTTTTTTTCTCTCTTCTTTTTGGATCTTGCGTCCTTACATCTGCTTTTATAGCTAAGCGGCAAAATTATATTTTCTATTTGGGCCTCGGGCCATATGTGTAAGTTTTTTCTTTTTTCTTTTGCAATTTAAATATGTATCAGTTTAAAAGGATCAATTTCTGTAGAAAAAGGAAAAAACAAATAACTAAGGATATCTTTTGTCTTTTCCATTAATTGTAGGAAAACTGATATCCTAACAGAGATTAGAAAATCGATTTTAATATTTTCTTCCATATTTTCAACGGATTCACTTTTCCAATAAGATGAAGAGATGTAAGTCGGTAGGAATTAATGAATGATACCGTTAGTAAAAAAATTAGCAAATTAAAAAAACATTTCAGTTAATTACTACGCAGCTCGTTGTAAACTTGTAACTATCCCCATGTTTATTTTCATTGATCTAATGTGAATATCTCATTGGTAGTGGTAGAATTTATGCAATGAGTTTTTTTTTTCTTATGGTGTTGGAGTTTGAAATTCGTGCACTTCTTTGTCAGCTCCTAATCTCATACTACCATTTATCTTTTCTTGATCATTGTTAATTAGCAAGAATTATAACAAGAATTTAATCTCTCGAAACTTTAATCCATTGTACATGGCTCATTAAGAGAGTATATATATTAGAGGTCAAAACTCTTAAAATAAGGAATCATTTTGCTATACATTGGGTATCATCGAAACCTAAATTGTGATATTTTTTGTTTCACCATCGTCACTTCGTTGCTCTAATCAGTGAAGTGGGCCATTTGCAGATGCCAGCATTTGGTACTCATCAACAATCCGATAACTTGGCTTGTTAATCAAGTCAAGGGACCTCCTCCAAGTGTTAGCCCTAAAATCGAAGGCTCTAATTTACAGCAGGATTATATTACCAAACTAATTATATATACTGTATATATACAAACTTACAGACATCTCATAAATCTTAGATGTTGTTGATCTACCCTATAAAGTCCGTATTACGCATGGACCACGCCAAAAACATCTCAAACTATACCCCTTTTGTAACAAACATTGATTTTAAAACAAATACTGCGAAATTAACCATGCATGTCAAATCTTTTGGGGTTTGGGTTTGAGGAAAAACTTTGGCAGTGGTAAAAGGTGTAAACTTTTTTTTTTTTTTTTGCATCTACAAATCTATCTGTATAAGATACAAAATCAAATTAAAAAAAAAAAGAAGAAGCAAAACTGCCCATATTTTCAAGAGGCTAAGAATCTGGTTAACATCTCCTTCCTGATGCTATCTATGGCAAGATCCCTTTTTGTATCAAAACATATATATAATCATGAGCCCATAGAAATGGCTAGTGGCATCTCGCTTTCATGCGAACCGACAGTAGAATTGCTGGAGGTTGACATTCGTTTCTTCGATTGGTTCCCTTCGATGGACACTAGAACTTGGCCTTGTGGGTGAGCTACCGCCTCTGGATCATCACCAGGAGGCTCTAAGGATTGCTCAGGAGGGTCAAGATCGCGTGGCATGGAGTCTCCATTGGCGTTGTTGTTATTACCGCCTGATCCAATGACCATCCTAAATCCAAAAGTGCGTGAAACAATGCGGTACGCAAAGGTTAGGAGCCAAAAGAACCAAGGGAGACAGACAAAGAAAATGCCGAGGTAAGAGAGCCAGATTGGAGGGTAAGGAAGGATTGTGTATGCAATTAGACAACCGCCTCCAACAGCGATTGACAGGAAAAGGAAAAAGGTAATGAGACAGATGAATGCCTGCCCCGCCCGTGGATCTGGCACAGGCATTATTCTTCTTCTAAGCAAAGATCGATCTCAAAAGTTGAAGAAGGATCAAGGAACGCTTAAGGGTACTATATCATCCTCCATTTACAATTTGCTCTTTCTTCTTCTTCTTCTTCTTCTTCTTCTTCTTCTTCTTCTTCTTCTTTCTACAATATTTTTGTTTTTGTTTTAATGAGGTTGATAGGTTGAGGATCAGGTTGAAACTAAGAATAAACAGAATAACCCCACACACAGAAAAAAGAGCGATGAGGAAAAAGAAAACACAAGAGGGTATTTCTGTTTTGTTTTGTTTTGTTTGTGTGTGACTTATAATTTGACAAGAATAGCCAATAGTCATTTTTTCTTTTCTTTTTCTCCATTTGCCATTCCACAGGAGAGGGACGTCCGTAGATACAGGACTTCTAACATTGATTATCGTTAGATCAAAATCATTTTCAAGCTTTTTGCAATCTTAATTTGTTAAGAGAGATGATATATGCTCATGTGTAGGAGTAAACTTATATTATACCAAAATAAAATGCAAGGAAACCTATATAAGTTTTAAATATTAATCATCATAATACAAATAGAGAGTAGTTTGATTCTCGAGATTTGCTTTCTATATTATTAGTACTGAATATGGGACGTGGCAAAGACTATAATTCTTGCAATTAAACTCACTCTAAAATATGTATGTTTAAAATACAAATTAAAATAAGTATGTTCCAATTTTACGGATTTATATTTTTATAATATTAATTTTATCGGCAATTACTTGGTAATATGCTTTATTACAATTTAAAACAGAAATTCAAGAAATTTCATTCCATTTTCTCTTTGTTTTTAAAGGAAATTTGAAGCCTTGCTCTATTCTCAACCACAGTTATTATAGGAATTCAAGATCAGAACTAAGACTTTTGTTCATTCCAATAGTTATTTTAAATATAATTTTCTTAAGCATATATACTTCCACATTCTGACCAAAAAAAAATATACTTCCACATTTTTATCTTGATCAACTTTTGCCTTTTGGCAAATTTAGTTTACAAAAAGTTGATTTCATTTGTATAGGACTAAGATAAAATTATATTTAATTTATGTTTGATTACCGTAATTAGCTTGAGAAAACTTAGTTGACTAGTGACTGCAACAAAAAAAAGAAAGAGTAATTAATTAAACAGAGAGGTGAGTAACACGTGGCAAATCTTCTATCTATAGCCGTCATAAGAATAAGCAAACATGGGACCCACCAATATATCAAGAACTACTGGCTGTGCGCCAGCGAATTAACTATATATTTAATAGAGGGAACGAAATGACTATATTAGCCCTCTTTCGATAGGCATAAAGTGGTGGCTAATTTGGGAATTTCTCAGTGCTCCCATTTTCTTTTAAGTCAGACTACGATAGCGCGTGGTCGTAGAATCGCGGGATACGCGCGTCGATAGCCGCCAGGAGAATCCTCTTTCTTTTCAATCAAATATAGAGAGGGAGAGAGAGAAAGAGATCCCCTAATTGTTACTCTAATTTCTAGGGTTTGCTTATTCTCTTCGCGTTCCAGATAATCCTTTGTGAAAATTCCTACCTTTTTGTTTTTGTTTTCGTGATTTCGTTAGCGGATTATTCCAAATTTATCTGATTTTGGGATTTTATCCGGGAAAAAGGGTTCATTTTTGGATGGTGGAAATGAGGAAATCTGGGGTTATGAGACCGGAGTCTGAATTGGCGGCAAAGCGCCGAGATGAGCTGCCGGTGAAGTTGGAGATCGCGGAGGATGATTTAGAAGAAGAGCACGGCCCTCTCAACAAGCGATCTAGGGTTTGTTCCTTCTCTTATTTCAGATTAGCTGATCTGTTTAGTTTCTACGAGAATTTTATAGGAAAGCTTAGTTTCGATGCTGATTGATACATTTTTTTTAATGAGGAAATGGCTTTTAGCGATTCCTAATGAAGTAATGATGGTTGTAAGATCTCATTGCCGTTTTTTTGTTGTTGAAGATTGCTCTTTTCGCATGTTATACGATGATTTTGTGCTTTTGCAGTTTTAGTTTTCCTGAAATTTATGTGTTGAAGGGATATATTTTCCTGATGTACTCCTTTTTTTTTATAATTCTTGCAACGAATCAGTTATGGAGCTCTGGGACTAGCTCATCGTCAATGGCACCGGCCAAGTATAACCCGCTTGATGAGCCGAGTCCTCTTGGACTGAGCCTTAGGAAGAGTCCATCTTTGTTGGAGTTGATTCAGATGACCCTAACGCAAAGTGGTGACCCAAAAGCCGAAAGTCAGCAAGCTGGTGTTAAGAAAGAAAGTAAAGGTATTACTGCTGCACCAGTTGGAGCGACGCTGGCGCCAGGAAGTATTGAGAAACTGAAAGCTTCCAACTTTCCTGCTTCGCTTTTAAAGATCGGGCAGTGGGAGGTGAGCCCTCTGCAATTTTACTTTTCGTTTTTTGATATATGTTTCACGGTGCGCTCAAATCTGACTTGACATGGTTTCTATTTTTTTGTTTTTGTAGTATAAATCAAGGTATGAAGGTGATTTGGTGGCAAAGTGTTACTTTGCTAAACACAAACTTGTTTGGGAAGTGTTGGAACAAGGTCTTAAGAGTAAAATCGAGATCCAATGGTCAGATATTATGGCTTTGAAGGCAAACTGTCCTGAAGATGGACCTGGAACATTGACTCTCGTGGTACAAGATCCACTCGTGTTCTTTTCCTTCGCCCAACCTACGCTCTTGTTCAACTTTAATCTCTGGTCTTTTTTATGTTTCAGCTTGCTAGGCAGCCCTTATTTTTCCGGGAAACAAACCCACAGCCTAGAAAACATACTTTGTGGCAGGCGACATCAGATTTTACCGATGGTCAAGCCAGCATGAACAGGTACAGACATTTCTTGTGTCCTCTGCTCTTAGGACAAAAAGTTTCATGTAATTGAAAATTAGCATATGTGACTGATGGCTTCAGCTAACGATAGTTTCCCTGTGATCTGCTAGGCAGCATTTTCTGCAATGTGCTCAAGGGATAATGAACAAACATTTCGAAAAGCTCGTTCAATGTGATCATCGCCTATTCCATCTAAGCCGACAGCCGGAGATAGCTGTGGACTCTCCCTACTTTGATGCACGGCAATCTATTTTTGAGGATCCAAGTGAATCAAAAGGCCATCCTTTTGGGAATTTGAATCTTAGCACAGGTCCTTCAATCTCTGGGACTCAGAATTTAGCATCTCCTGTTGGGGCTCAGTCATCATCTGAACATATGTATCTGTCTCATGAAGCACCATCTCCCAGCTCAGGTATTGTGATAACTGCCCGTTTAAGTTGCTTTCATAGCTCCTTATTTGGAGTTTTCTTTCCCTTTTCACTTCTATTTAGCCAAATTAAGATTCTGTGTTTCTTTTTCTGCTTGGCTTCATTCATCTCTAGTGATAGATGCTCGCGCAAATGAAGGAATTGGGGGTGCTGAAGCAGTCAATTCAAGAAACACAACGGATTGTGGTCAGATCGGAGGACCTGGACTACACCAATCTATGTCACTGAGCGATTTCCTTGCACTTCTCTGTGATTCAAAAAATACAACTGATGCGAGTCAGGTTGAAGAAGTAGCTGGACTACACCAATCTATGTCAGTGAGTGATTTCGTTGCACTATTATCCGATTCAAGAAACATAAGTGACTCGAGTCAGATAAAAGTACCTGGACTACACCAATCTATGTCTGTGAGCGATTTCGTTGGACTTCTCTCTGATTCTGCTGGTGGAAATCATCCGGAACATTTGGAGAAATTTGAGAACATGAAACAGCAGTTGCTATGTGATAATATCCAGTTCGATACACCAGATGAGAAGTCTCTCATGCCAAGGGTTAATTCTTTATTCAACCTATTGTACAAGGATCCCAACGTCGCTGCAAACTCACAGCTCAATACCGAAATATCGGCTGGATTGAAGTCTGAACCCAATGATCTAAAGGGGATTGTGTCTGACAACAACAACAACAACAGAGTTCCTGATCCAGCTTCCAGCAGCAAACCACAGGGTATGTTAAGGAAAGACTCATTCAGCGATTTGCTCTTACACCTCCCCCGGATCACATCCTTGCCAAAGTTCTTGTCCAACATTTCAGAAGAAGATGGTGATGCATATAATAGATAAATTTGTAGATTCCGCCTTTCTTTTTTCGGATTTGGCAAAGTATAGGAACCTGAACTAGCAGTTTTTTCTGTTTCTCATGTAAATTAAATTTATATCTTGGTAACTTAAACCCCACAGGGATTTAAAGAAACATGTTTTGATAATGAATTTGTGTACATCATCCCCAGTATAAAACAAAGTCTGCAGAGGCTTAGGCATTTCATTGTTTATCCTAAACTTTCATCATTTTTATTTAGTTATTATCTTGTTCTTTTGTTACAGCATTTAAAGCAAAGCAGAGTATGTACAAGGATAAAAGATTAAATTAAGATCAGTGATCATCAGCTGTACAGAAAGAAGAAAGATATGAAATAAAATATTTTTTTAGAAAAGGACAAATGAAACCCAGCAGCCACAAATCATACAAGGGGCTGTCCGGTTTTTGATTGTTATTTGAATTAAAAGTATTTACATTTTTTTTTCCTTTTTCTTTGGGGAGAGGGGTTTCTTCCATCACATCTATCTGCCTTACGAACAAGCAAAAGGATCAGGAAGCTTGTTGATGAATAGCAGTGTCAGGAAGCATTGCTATTGTCACTATGAAGTATTCACATCCTGAAGAGAGGCCATAAGGGTTTGATGTTGTTTTTGCTGAAGATGTTGTTGAGATTGAGCTTGATGCCATAGTTCTCGAGCCCTGCTCTGAGCTGAGATGATCTGTCTTACCCGCCTCGGGAGATGCAGAAGCTGAAAGTGGTGATGACAGTTTCACTGTTTGGCGCTCGATGTGGACAATCTGTCCAACGATGTATGTAGGCCGGTTTGGAAGGTGATCTGTGAACAATGCCTCAGATTCAGAGGACAAGTAGTAGTTTGGGCAGTTCCTGTTGATTGCCTCATAATGCCCTGCTGGGTTCAGCACAAATGCTGCTATCTCATGGACTTCAAGACGACCAAATGATATCTTTTCCTTATTTGCCTGTCCACAAAAAAAGGTCACAAATTTTCTCATTCAAAACCGGCACTCCAAATTTTGTATGTACAGCAAAAAGAGAGAATTTTTGAGTTGCTGCAGCCCGACAATGAAACAACCAACGCATTTGCTGCAAGAACAATGTCTGTTACTAGAGGTACCAGGAGTCTACCTGCTTCCCAAGTTGGTGCTTAGTGTACAATGTTTTCACCAGCTCTTTCTTTTCCTCCAAGTCCTTTCTTGTCTGTTCACTTGTAGCTTCAAGATTTCGGCACTTCTCCAGTAATTCCTCCCGGTGTTTGGAGAGGAAGCTAACTTTGTCTGCCAGGACTCTGATGCATTTCCGGAACTCAACAGTACCGTCATCTTCATTGTCATTGATGGAGCTGTGAAATTCCCGAGTAGGAGAGATGCAAATCCAGAAAAAAATTATGAGAAACAAAAGACTGAAAAGTGGATAACTACCGCCATATAAACAAGAGAGAAAGGACAAGGTTATATATTTGGAAGCAAAGGTACAGACAGGAACTTACTTGGCTAAAGCTTGAGCCAAAGTACGCAAGGAGTCAGCAAAACCAGCAACCCCACCACCAGCACAGACAGAGCTCCGGAATCTTTCAAAGAGACCTCGCATCTTCACAGCTGATGCACGAAGTGCATTATACTCAGAAGCTCTACGATCAGCAGCACAAAGATGGGTCTGGGCTTCTTCTCTTGCTTCATGTAAGCAATTCTCCAAATGCGCACAATTCATCTACAACCAAGATAGCAATATTTACCACATCAAATGGAAAACTGTTAGGGAAAAGGCTCTATAATGTGCAAGGCAGAACCATGCTTTTTGTGTCTCTAGATCTTTCTACGTGAAATGTCTGTCAATTCACAGACAAAACTGTTCACAGCCCTCTTGTCAGATTGTATTTAACTGAGAGAAGAAAAATCCGACAATTTGAATGATTGGTCAACAAGGTGAAAACCAAGATCTCATGAAATCCTCAACCTGTGGCTCCTGAAACTAGTTGGCTTCAACTGGTTTAAGCAATACGCAGAAGTACATTATACCTTCCTAGTCCAGGTGATTCACATCCTAACCCGTTAAAGATTACAGAAAATAGACCTAATACCAGCACCTTGGATACTAAAAATTAGCCAAATACCAGCAACCAGAATTGTGACAGAAAATGGTGAAAAGATAACATACCAAAAAGTAAAAGACAAGCTCCTAAACTAACAATGCAATGAATAAATATCGTAGTTGAAAAGATTGGAGAAACCAAAAACTATGAAATAACTGCCGAACCTGGGATTCTTCGTGAAGCTTCTGATTCGATTCCAACTCTTTGCTCAGACTGGCTACCTCTTCCATCGCACCATTTAGCTTGGACTCTGTTTCACTGAGTTTATGGGATTTTACCATCAACTCATTTCTAAGTTCCAAAATAACATCATCACTGTGTTTGGCATCTAAACCTCTGCCAGTTGTTACATTATCATCAAAAGATTTTGTTGGGCTCTCGGCTGTCGAACTGTTACTTAGAAACACACCCATTTCTCCCACCACATTATCCTTTCCACCTTTCTCGTTGTTTTGCTGGCTTTCCAGCATCGATGAGTCAAGCGGATGACTGAGCACAAGAGAGGAATCTACCATATTCTCATCCATGCCTTCCCGAGCTTTACATGGCTGCTTACTAGAAAGATTTGAAACACATGAGACCTCATCCATGGGCTCTGAACCAGATACATGAGTTTTGTTGCCTTCCACGACACCTGAAGCTTCTGCTTTGTACTCACCAACTTTTCCGAGTATAAGGTTTAAGTCAGATGCATCCTTATTATTAACATGTCTCTGTCCCCGTAGATACTCATCGGAGAGACGTTGTTCCAGTTCACGGATGCGCTTCTCATATGAATCACAGTGCATTTGTTTTTCTTTGAGCATAGATAGGAGATGTTTCTCATACTCATCTTTGGCCTGCAATGCCTCTGCTGTCTTCTCTGCAGCATTTTTCAACAAATTTTCTACTTCACTTTCATCCAGCACCTCATATTCAAATTGTGGGCCTAATGAACAAATCCGAGAGATTGCAGAAGCAAGGTCAGCTTTTAGTTTTGCATTTTCAACTTCCATCTTGCTGGTTCCAGCTATCTCTACTAATTCAGAGACCGCTAGGATATCATCAAAATTGTCTTTGTCTAAAGTGTCTAAACCTATCTCCTCAGGCTCAGCGGAAAGAGAGCTATCACTAGACATGGTCAGTGAACTCCTTGAGGATGCAACCTTTGAATGTAACCCAACTAGATACTCGGGAGCATATCGATCAACATCTGCAATTTCAATATTGATCAAACTAGTATCATAGGGAGCGACATTGACATCACACTGAGTGGGAGTATCATATAAACCCATTGAGGCCAACACGTCACGAGGTACAAAGGGACCATGTGTTTTAAGAAACTCCTCCCGTCTCCTGACCTCTGTTTCTCTCTTCATAGCAAGCTTCTCTGCCAATTGTCCAGCCATGCCCATGTAAAGCTTCATAGAAGCTTTTCTTCTCACCACCTCTGCGAGGCAGGCCCTATAAGCGGGGCCAACACCACGTACCAACTTCAGGTCTGCAAATAAGTCATCCTGGCGCACCATTGCTTCTCTAAAAACAGGAAACTGTAACTTAGCATCTTTGATGATATATGTGACGTATGTTATCTTTTGCATGTAGCTGTGTACAAAGTTGTTCATCTCATTCTTCTTATTCTTGCAGAAATCCAGCAATTCTGAAATGGAGGTATAGCAAGCCTGCATTTTGGGAAGGTGATTCTTGTCATGCACTTCGTACATAGGACCCAGGGCTGAAACAGCATCATGAGGTCGGAGAGATGAGGAGAATTGACTAGACATGCAATCATCCACAAGCTTCTTAACCGTATTGACATCTTTGCTGTTTCAAGATTCATACAACACCGTCAGATAGCAGAAATTTCCATTGTATAAAAAGGGAAAAACCTTCATCATTTGAATTGACCACTAAACAACATAAAATTTCCAACAGAGACAAATGAAAAAGTCTTCCCAGTTTACGAAATGAACAAACCTGAGAGATTGCATTATGCTCTTTTGCTCATTAATAAAGCGTTCGTGATCCTTAACAGCTACTTCTAAGTTCTTCATTGATAAGGAAGCCCTGCAAGCAAATAACTCCTCTACCTTGCGCTTGACCTCGACAAACATCTGCTGGAACTGTGCAATTTTATTCTCAAATTGCCTGTGAGAGCTTGCACAATTCTCCACAGCCTTTTTGAGGTTATCTTCCTTGACAAAGTCCAATAAGCATTTCCTTGAATCAGTTTGCAGATAAGGGTGAATCTTAGCTGACCTCAATTTCTCAATATCCCTCCCAAAATTCATCAGCAAATCAGAGTGGAGGCGGTGTTGATGCTTATAACGCTTCATAAATTCAAGAAAATTCTGATAGATCACCCTGTAATACTGTTCCAGATTCCGCGTAGCAACTTCAACAGCTCGCTGTTGTACCTTTTGCTCTCTCGTTAACCTCTCGCAGTTCTCATGCTTCACAACCGTACAATTGTAAATGGTCCGGCCTTTATGGAAATGGTATCGAAATTGCCTCTCATACAAAGGTAAAGCCTTTAAAGCCGGATCTGATGCATCGTCCAAGGGATGATGCTCATGTAATGAAGCCGGTGGCAAAGCGTCAGCAACTTCTGGTAAATCTACATCTTCCGGTGATGGCGGATGAGAGTTGCTTTGCAGCATAGCCTTGTTGAAAATAAACACTTCTCGGTCGGTTGATGGAAGTCCGAAAGCAGAAAGCAGCTTTTGTGGCTCAAGTTTCATGTCCAGCGAGAGAAGAAGCTGATCAGAGAAGCCAATACCAGAAACAGATTCAACGAAACGCATCACAGATTCAACTGAAGTTGTCTCGCTGCATTCAAATTCAAAGGAGTGGCCATTCTCAGCCACGCAGAGAAGAAGCTTGCCATCATCGGCGAAGCTCTCAGTGAAGCTTGCGCTCATCGTACCCACCAAAGACCCAAAATCCTCCACCGCGAAGCCAAATTAAGGAGGCTGACTCACCTAATCAATTAGGAACAAAGATAGGCGAGGCAGCAAAAGCAAAAGCTCTCCAATACAAATCCCAACCACGAATCTGTAGAAGAGCAAGGCTTTCTATATCTTCGATCCTTGACCAAAATCCAGAGTCAACAAAACCCCTGCCGAATTTCCGAGCTTTTGATATATTTCGCAAGACCTTAAAACCCCTGCATCAAGACCTGATTACGACCAGGAGAGACACACAAAAACAGAATCCAGCGCCAGCTCAAAATCGATTATATTTTCCAAAGTACCCACGACGAAATATCCTCAAATTCTCCAAATTTAAGCCAAATCCAGCAGTTATATCTTTCCCAGAGAAAACAAAAAATATATTCAACCAAATCAATATCCCCCTTCTTTCGCCTTCATACCCAGAAGAATTTCTATTTATTTATTTTTATTAAAAGGAACAACAAAAAATAAGCAAACCCTAGAAGACGAAAAAAGCAGACGTGATACGACAAACGAACGCGATTGCGTGAAGAGACGAGTGTCAAACTCGAGGAATTATCCCAGGGCAAAAAGAATCAAAGCTTCTCTTCACGAAAACCCCTTCCCCACTATATTAAAAATTCCCTTAAAACAATTAATATTCTCATTTTTCCTTCTACGAAACCACAAGGCTTCTTCTTCTTCTTCCTCTTCCTCTTCCGCTTCTACAACGAAATTTTCTTTTCTTTTTTCAATAATTTTTCACCTTTTTATTAATGGAAAGTTACGAAGAAGCTTCTGATGTAAGTTACTCTCTCACGCAAACACCAGAGTCGAAGAAAACCCTTTCCCCTTCTCCCTCTGTACAAGAGAGAACAGATAAAGCCTAATTTTTTAATTTTTTTATAAACGTTTATTATTTTTATTTTTATTTATTTTCACGGAGGCGCGCAGTAACTCTATAAATATTTCGGTTTCACCCCAATAGTTTTGCTAGTATGCTCCATCACCAAGTCATATCGACCTAAAGGCAAATTTAGCCTTAGCCCTCCATTGGTTTCGGTTTAATTTACTCTGGTTGTATTTAAGATTGATTTGGTTTACAGTACTTTGGTTTGAGAGAAATTATAATAAACTAAAAACGAAATTGATATGGTTTGGTTTGGTTTGGATTTAATATTGGTTTACACATGCAAACAAAAATGTAAATGGGGTTGAGCTGAAAGTATCAACATGAATTGCGATATAGAAGATTAAACATGAAACCAAGATTCAAAGAACACACAAAAGAAAGAGACGTTTATATTGGATCATAAACAAGGAAAAAACGAATATCGGCTATGGTATTTATATATATAAATTTAGCATTTTCATATCATATGATCAGCTTGATTGACATGTGATGTGAATTGGACCACAAACACACAAAATGCACATAGGCGGTCCATTATTATGGGAGAGAAAAATGATTAAATTTAAGTATGCGAACAACTTGAGATTGAAAATGATATTTCAATGTTTCTACACATTTTTGGCCGTAACTGGTTGCATTTTTAAAGAAAATATTTTAGAAAAAAATGGGCTGCTTTTAATTTTTACTAAATAGAAGAAAAATAAACTGATATTTTTCTCTCTGATTATGTTTTCTCATTTCACTCAAGTACATTTATCTCTATTCCGTTGATTTTTGTCAATGCTACCATTTAGACCCTTTGGTTTATGTAAATCACTGCATTTTGCTTAATTTAATGTTTTCGAGGTATCAATACAATCTGTTGCACTCTATAGATGTGTTAAAGTTATCCATTATAATAAGGTGTAAATGGACCACCTTTTGATTGTAAATAACTAAATATATATGAATATAGGCTATATAGCTGTGGACAAAAAGGTAACACCTCACATAATTCCAAAGACTAGGACTTGGCATCAGATTGGCTGAGCTTCCCACATGGGATTTTTTTGAAAATTTGTAATCTTCTATAGTTCTATATATACCAAATATGTAATTCTTAGATAATTCTTATATTTATCGTGGATCGGATAGCACAAATGATGTTGTTGCTATTATAAAATTTTTTTTTTTTTTTTTTATAACCCAGATTTCCTGTCACCCATCGAAATGGGTCCAAACTAGCCACATGATCGACCAAATGGCGCTCTATGTGTCGGCTCCTGGAGTGTTGCAGCCCACATGTGAAATCTGCAGTGGTCGAAAATCGAATACAGATGGCGGTACTCACAGCTGTAAGCCTTTTACCACCAGAACTAGACGCCCCGATTGTATTATTATAAAATTTGTGAACACAGGAATTCGATTTTAAATATTGCGCCTCAAATTTCAGGATCGTTGGTATGTTAGCTATAAATTCTATATAGTCGGAAACAAGATGTGCTGCCACCTGAAACAAACATAATAATATATCATTAAGTTGACATGAGTTTAAAAAAAAAAAAAAAAGGATCTGGTGAGATTCGTATTTGACAACTTAGCTTTGGATTCGGAATCAAACAGAGCCCTCGTATCCCCCACACAAATGATAATAGGATAACATGGATTCCATAAACTCTTCACGTTTTTCTTTTCTATATTTTTGTGCTTTTACTACATTTCCTAATAGATATGCACTATTACGTTAATCCTTGGTCGTTTTTGCCTTTTATGGACTTGTTATTATATGCCAATACTGTATATATCAATGATACTAGACAATGGTTCGCGTTCTATGCGAATCTAATTTTAAAGTGAATTTTAAAAAGAAGGTTAAATTGAGTTTCTACTTTTATTAGGAAGCCAATCTTTTAATCTCATGTCACCGAAACAGTGTCCAAAAACGCAAGGTTATACTGTGTATCACCTTTTTCCAACCCAGTTGAGAATTAAACTCCTGTTTTATTTCTCTATACATATCAATTATTAATGGTTTTCAAAAAATTATGTATCTTTTGACGTTATCTAACTTTGAGGGTGTCTTTGTTATGCGAATAGGTGGTTGAGTTTCATGGATATGGTAAAGTATAGAAGCTCCCATCATGTTGGACCTACTTGCTATAATATGTCATGTCATCACTATCACATAAGGTACCATTTTCTTAATTTGTTTACGTGCCCATCAATGGTTTGAGTTTAATAATAAAAAAAACTACAGTTAAGTTTAGTGCCTTAATTGTCTAAGTGAAAAAAAGATACCAAATGCCAAATGATCATTAGTCAGTTACTTAGGGAGAATTTAATTTAATTAGAGTATATCAATCAAATTAGTTAAAGCTTGTCGGCCTAATAATAGTTTCACTTTTTCCTAAACCAATTTTCTAGATAAGTTCGTATTTTTACTAAACCGAAAATTACCGAACTAAAATCCAAATCAAATACCCATATTCTATTTAGTATTTACTTTAGATTTTTTTTTTTTGTATACATATGCCAAGAAGATATATTTAGGCCCAAACAAGGATTGGTTACAGGCTTAAAGCCCATATATATATGTGTTAACGAAGCCATGGCGCCTGATTAGGGTTTTTGGTTTTCGTCAGGAGAGTTACGGTTAGGGTTTCTGCGTGCTCACTAGCACTTCAACCATGGCGGAGCAGGTTTCGATCTTCATCGTCTTTAGTATCTTTAATAATTGGGGATTGCTCATCCATCCTCTTAGATTCTCATGTTCTAGGCGAGCTCTTGAACATTCTTTTCCTAATGTGGGATTCGTGTGTTGCAGACGGAGAAGGCGTTTCTGAAGCAACCAAAAGTTTTCTTATGGTAAAGTCACAGTTTCAATTGCTGTGAATTTGGTATGGTCTCTTATGCTAATGATCAACTTGTTTCATCAGTTCGAAGAAATCTGGTAAGGGAAAGAGGCCTGGGAAAGGAGGTAATCGCTTCTGGAAGAACATTGGCCTTGGTTTCAAGACCCCTAGAGATGCAATCGAAGGTACAATTCGGATGTCGCAGCTTTGAATCCCGACTTTATGATGATGATGTTATGATATGTTCTAAAATATGGATTCTTTTTGAGTTTGCGTTATTAATCTACCCTAGGCATATTTAGATTAGCTAAGAGGATGATTGTTCTTGAGACATTTTCTGACAAATTCCCAGTACTACAAGTAATCTGATTTTCGTGTAATGCTGCTTTGTTAGTACTCTCAGTGATCTAATGCTTGAGCAAGTAGATATAGTATTTGCCAAATTTTATTGTCTTTTTGGAAATTGTTTCACACATCTATGTCTTTCTTGATTTTATTTGTAGGAGCATACATTGACAAGAAGTGTCCCTTTACTGGTACGGTTTCAATCAGGGGCCGCATTTTGGCAGGCACTTGTCACAGTGCAAAGATGCAGAGGACAATAATTGTTCGTAGGAACTACCTTCACTTTGTGAAGAAGTATCAAAGGTGAAAAGCTTTGTTCCTCTTTTTTCGAATTCCCTCAGCTTACCATGATTTGAAACCCTCCTTCTAATACTTAATCTTACACTATCACCAGATATGAGAAAAGGCACTCAAACATTCCTGCTCATGTTTCACCGTGCTTCCGTGTCAAAGAGGGAGATCATGTTATCATTGGGCAATGCAGGTTAGGGACAGTAATGTATATATATACCTTGGTTTTGTACAAATCCATGTGATAAATATCTTCCAGATGGAATGCATGAATATATATTACGGAACTTTCTAAACTCATCAAGTTAATGATTCAGGCCGTTGTCAAAGACGGTGAGGTTCAATGTCCTGAAGGTCATTCCAGCTGGAAGTTCTGCTATTGGGAAGAAAGCATTCACTGGAATGTAAAGAGCTCAGAATTTTTGAAAAGGTGCAAAGAGAGTAGTATCTTTCTAAGCAGAGTTATGACTTGGTTTGTTGGATTAGTTTCCTATGCTCTATCATCAAGAGAAATCCAGATGTTCGATCTGTTTCGTTTGTTTTAGCTACAAGAGTGTGCGTATCAAAACCCAGAGAATGTATTCCTTTCACCCTTCTTTATTCGACTAAGACTAGTGCTATTCAAGGTTCAAGATGACTCCTTTAGTGGTTATTACAGTCTCTTCATTTGAATGAAATGAAAACCCATTCGGATTAGATTTTGATTTACTTTGAAAATCACTAATACATCTAGAGTTATTACTAAATGAAAAGACAACCTAAATGAAATTTAAGTTCTTTGGTAAGTTCTATAACCAAAAGTTATATTGTGGTTTGCCTAATCCATGTTTGCTGCTCTAATGTTTCATAATTTAAATTTAAGAAACTAGCATTACGGCCTAACTATGCACAGGAATGGTAAATGTTTTTTTTTTTGGGTCAAAATAAGCATTGTAATTGTTAATTTTTTTAATAAAAAATAAAAAATTTGGAAGAAGTTAAAAATAAATAAAACGTGGAAAAGTGGAAGCATAGGAGAGGAAAGAAAATGGATAAATAAATTTTAATTGTGTTTTAAAAATTAGTTAAATAAAAAAGTTAAAATAAATTGGAAAAATTGTATGCATGATACGTCAAAAAAAAATATACATGTCAAAAAGAAAATGATTTAGTTATCACTAAAGTGACTGTTGATTTAATATAAATAGATTATTATCTGTGTAAGAGAAAAGATAGAGCAAATCCATAATTCGGTCTTATTTTATAAAGCTGAAGGAGAAATGCTACGAACGTGCAACCACAATTTACGCGATATTTTAATCTAAGCTCCGATCATGACTTTATCAAGTCATCGTCAAATAAGGCTCCCAATTAGACAGGCACTTAAACAAAGCAAAAAAATTAGTCAAATTTAAAATGACACACAAGATTCTTCATTTATACTATAAAAAAAACATGACTCGGTATTTCACATAGCACAATTTAATATCCTTTTTTTTTATTATTACATTTCCTACCGTAAAGTTACTTTATACATTATAGTTTTTTTTTGTAAGAAAAAAAATATTATCGTTGAGAAATGTGATGTTGCTTGGAAACAGCCCAATCGACGAAAAACACGTGCAACCATTTGCCATTTGCTTTAGTTGCACACTTGCCTACAGTTTCTGCCTCTCACACGCAACTATCTCCAACGCAGGGGCCGCGTTTATCTGCGTTTGCGTTACCAAAATAGCGATTGACAACACAACACACAGACTCTGAGGTTGAAACCTATAAAATATAAATGATTGAATTTCTATAATGTAGATTCATAGTTGGACCAATAATTTGCATCAAATAGAAATAAAACTTTATTACTGAAACAGGTAAACCTAAAACGCCCTTCCCGAAGAAATGGTTGGTTAGCTCAGGACCACGCACGATGAGTGAAATAAAAAAATCCGAATCTTTTGGGATAGTTGATTAGCTTGTGACGTCATCACCCACATGCTTCTAGTTCTAATCTTCACTCTTTAAATGCAGATCTTTACTGTGATGTGAAGTTAGTTTCTCGAGGTCAATCAACAATGGCAAAAACCAGAGGGTCTTATTTCGTCAACGCTCTCTTCGCTATCGCTCTTTTGGCGATTGCCCATTTCTGTAACTGTGAAGCTGTCTTGTCTCAGAAAGAACAGGACAAGGTCTCGAAATTGCCTGGTCAGAATTTCAATGTTAACTTTGCTCACTACTCTGGGTTCGTTACTACTAATGAGAAACTGGGAAGAGCACTCTTTTACTGGTTCTTCGAAGCCGTCGAAGATGCTGAGTCTAAGCCTCTTGTTCTCTGGCTCAATGGAGGTTTGTTACGTAAAATTTCTCCATTTTTATTAATTGCATTCGAAAGTCCTCTCCTTTTCGGCTTAATTAATAGTGCCTCAGTGGATTTTCAACTCCTTAAGGCTGCTTCGATCACTATGCGCTACTGTTATATGATATGGTTCTTGATCTTTGACTTTTGGGGATTGTCTAGTAGCTACTTTGGTTTGTATTCGATTACTTATCGCTTGTTTCTGATTCTGTTGTTGCTTTTAGCATGATACGCACGTGATCTCCCTTTTTGGGTTCATGTAGATTCTTGTAGCAATGAATGACACTATGTTGTTTTGATTGCTAAAATGGAATCAAGCTGGAATCTTTTCCCGGATTTGTAAAATCCTTTGATTTCGAAAAGCTTTTACATTCGTATTCTATAAAGAATGAGATGGAATTTTTTCTTCTCTCTCTATAGGACCAGGATGTTCATCTGTTGCATTTGGTGAAGCAGAAGAGATAGGACCGTTTCACATTAAGTCAGACGGGAAGACTCTTTACCTTAATCAATATTCTTGGAACCAAGGTAATGGAGTGAGATGTTGCAGCGTATTTGGGCTAAGAGCTATGATTCGAAAAAGATTAAAATTTTCGTGCAATTGTTTTGCAGTTGCGAATATTTTGTTCCTTGATGCACCTGTTGGAGTTGGTTATTCATACTCAAACACTTCGTCTGATTTGCTCAGCAATGGTGATAAGAGAACCGGTAATGTTTTAGCTGCTTAAGCTCATTGTCGTTTAGATCCTCTTGTTAGTAAGTGGGGTTTATATTTGCGGCGTTATGATTTGCACAGCTCAAGACTCACTGAAATTTCTGCTGAAATGGGTGGAGCGTTATCCGGAGTACAAAGGAAGAGAGTTTTATATAGTTGGGGAGAGCTATGCCGGTAAAAATTTTGAACCTCATGTTACTCTTAAATCCATTCATTGACCTTAAATGCTCATGTTTTCTTTTCCTGGCTTGTTTTAGGGCATTACATTCCTCAGCTGAGTGAAGCCATTGTAAGACATAACCAAGCTTCGGACGAAAATGTGATTAATCTGAAGGGTTACATGGTGAGCCTACCCTCTTATCAATACCAGTGGGATTCATTATCTAAAGGGTTATAAATTCTAAAGATTTCGATATGAATTTGTGTTTGCAGGTAGGAAACGGGCTGATGGATGATTTCCATGACAGGCTCGGTCTTTTCCAATATATTTGGTCGTTGGGTTTTATCTCCGACCAAACATACAGCTTACTAAAACTTCAGTGTGGTTTCGAACCATTTATTCACTCCTCCAAAGCGTGTAATAAAGTTCTGGAGATAGCGGACAAGGAAATAGGTAACATAGACCAATACAGTGTCTTCACCCCGGCCTGTGTTGCGAATGCTTCCCAGTCAAAAATGTTGCTAAATAAAAGACCAGTAAGTGGCCTTAAATTCTCTCATTTTTGATCGAGTTGATCGCGGGTTTCAAAGTAATGTCATCATTTGTTTTGCTTAGATGACTAGCCGTGTGAGCGAACAGTATGATCCTTGCACGGAGAAACACTCTAAAGTATATTTCAATCTTCCAGAGGTTCAAAAAGCCCTCCATGTCCCAACAGGACTTGCACCATCCAAATGGGATACTTGCAGGTGCAATTCACCTTTCAATATCTTAGTACTTGGTTTTGGAGGAAGTGAGCCTATAAAAGCTTATGGCCTCGTAATAATTCTGATCCGGGATGATTTGGTTTTGCAGTGATGTCGTGAATGAACACTGGAATGACTCTCCTTCCTCGGTTCTAAACATTTACCATGAGCTTATAGCTGCTGGTCTTCGAATCTGGGTTTTCAGGTCTCTTTCTCTATATTTTAGCGATATCTTTTCTTCAAGTTTTTTTTGGCGTTTTGGTGGTTAAAATAGTTTGGTTCTTTGGTAACAGTGGAGACGCAGATGCTGTTGTACCAGTCACATCAACCCGGTACAGCATAGATGCATTAAACCTTCGTCCATTGAGTCCATATGGTCCTTGGTACATAGACGGACAGGTAAAACAAACTGAACCGAGAGAGTGAGAATCTTTGTGGTTGAAACCTTTTTAAGTGTAGTCATGATTGAAACAGGTGGGAGGTTGGACTCAGCAGTATGCTGGTCTGAACTTTGTGACAGTGAGAGGTGCAGGGCATGAGGTTCCTTTGCACAGACCGAAGCAGGCTCTTGCGCTCTTCAAGGCTTTTATATCTGGAACCCCATTGTCCACCACTGAGAACAGCAGCAACCAACTCGTTAGTGACTCGTGATGAGTTCTAATTTTATGTAAACCCTTTTAATGAAATGTGAATTGTGAAACTGGGAATCCCAATCAGAAACTCTTCAGAGTCTTTGTATGAATAAATCAGAGTTTTAAGCGCTTGTTCGTTGGTTCTTCTGGTTGTTTGTTTGAAACATCTGATATAGGATATGGTTTTATAAATAAGTTTTACCATTTGTGCCCACACGATCAACATATTTCACAACACATTACATATGAGAAAGTAAGATTGGGCAGGAAATATTAATATGGGCTTGTCATATAAATCCTTTGGGCTTGACTTGACCCATGAGACCAGAGCCCAAATTTAAAAGAATTAGGGGTTCCCAAAAATAAAATTCTTTTTCTTCTTCTTTCTTGTCCGTTTCTCCCTTCGGAAGTTGGAATTGAAGAAACCAGTCTCTCTGGAAGTGAATTTTACGGTTGGAGTTGCATATACAACTTTCATGTAATCATATGTTCTGTCTGATATTTCTGCAACATTGTGTGAGTTAGTCGGAAGCAGTATATTTTTTAAGGTAAGGCTTTCGTATTGGATATTTTTTTTTCTTCCAAAATTCCTCTTTTAACGATGAGATCTACGATGTTTTAATTGAGGTTTTGAACATTTGGGTGGCTCAGGTTTTGGTCCAAATTGAGATTTTTGTATTGACATTGCGAAACCTTCACTCTGCCATTTCCGTTGGTGAGTCGTATACTTGTCTTCTGAATTAATTTTTATCTTCTCCGGCTCTAGTTCTCGAGCGGCTGAATTTGAGTTCTAAGAATTTATTATATTATGCTTATAGCTTTAATCGATAGAATTTCGATTTCGTCGATTGTTATTTGGGCTGCTAGTTGCAGATTTTAGGTTCTCGTTTTCGGAAGCTTTCTCTCTGTGCATAGGTTTTGATTTGGAAAACAGTGTAGAATACAAAACAAACACCTAGTGCTTTATAATGCTTAATTCTCAACTCCTCAATGATTCCTGCCTTCCTGGCTCTGTTCTTCTCTTCTATAATAAAACCACCAATCGTCTTCTTCAGTATCTGGAGTTATTTTTTTTCCTTTGGTTGCTTCTCCATTTTCTGAACTCATGTTTGAACTTCTTAGCTAGAGGACAAGACAAGAAGCCCAAACAGCAGCAATCATGGTGATGGTCTCTAATTCTAGCCATCACAACAAGGAAATTAATGTCAGAAGGAGAATTTCTGAGATGTATTCTTCGTCCCAATCTTTTTCTCTCTGTCGCATATCATGCTTGCCTGTGCATATATGGTGATATAGATCAATACGAACTGCTATCATATATAATGTAAAATTTCCCCACATTGTCTTATTAGAACCAGAAGGCATTACAGAAGAAGATTTTGTTGATTACACGCACTTGATAAAGCAATTCACCCGTTTTTGGCACGAGTGGTAGGCTCCATGGATATGTATATGGATTGTTTTCCAGTATCTTTTAGCATAAATGTTGGGATATTCTAGAGCCACATGAAAGGAATGGATGGGAAATAGGTTATCATTAGCTAGCATCTATTTGTTTCTATAGAAGTAGCCTTTTGAGTATCAATTTTTTTCCCGGAAATGCAGATACAATAAACGGGAAGAGGATTTTCCATCACTTAAGGACTACAATGACTACTTGGAAGAAGTGGAGTGCATGGGTTAGTCTCACTTGTTATCTTTACTTTCTGTATTTATGTGTGACAAGACCAATGTATAATTCCATTCCACAGTATTCGATTTGGTAGATGGAATAAATGTTGAGGCGATTGAGGAGAAAATAAAGAGATACTCTCAAGAGAATGCTGAACAGATAATGGTTAATCGAGCCCGCAAGGTAATTGCCTTCAATAGCCTTACTTAACTTATCATGTTTGGATGATTTGTTGAGGAAAAGAAATGTAGAACATAAGGCAGTGTGTTCTGGGTGTATTTCGCAGTATCATCTTAATTTCCAATTTAACCTTTCTTTCACTTTAAACTTATCAGACCTCAAGAAAAGTTGTACAAATAGTGTTGTTTCATTCTCTATTCTAGAATCTCAGCCTAATTCTGCAATTTGCTTTTTGATGTGTTCTCTCTCAAATTGTTCCAACAGGCTGAAGAATTAACTGCAGCCTTGGCAGCTTGCAAGGCCCAACCCCCACAAACCGATGCTGATACGGTAAATAAGGTTTTGATTTTCATATCGACAAGACGCGGAAGATTCCTGACAAAACTGAAACCTTTTAATTGTTTATGTGTTTTTAGTCATCAAACCATGGGATTACGGCTGGAACTGCATACGGTCAGGCTCCACGACCAACGGGAATGGGCCCACAACCTGTACCTATAGGAGGAGGAGCAGATCATCAACGTCACTCTATGGAAGATGAAGCGATGATGAGGCTCAAAGCAGAGAGAGCTCCACGGGCTGGAGGATTTTCTTTAGAGATAAGCAAGAGGAGGGCTTTGGAAGAAGCATTTGCAAGCATTTGGGTTTGATTCCTCGAGAGATTTTTAGTTTATCTTCAAGACAATGAGGAGGAGGTCTAAATTGGCCGTTTAGCTTTGAGTATGGAAGTAATTAGAGTTTCCATTGTTGTCTCAGGTCATTGTCTGTTACTCTTGTGTTTTTTTTTTTTTTTTTTGTATAGTAAAACAAGACTCGATTACAGACATCATCAAGAAAACAAAATTTTCGCAATAATGTTTATTAGTATCAGTTACTTGGAAAGAATTTTTTCAGTTATTCCTCCAAAATAATTTCAGTTATCCGTTAGAAATCACCATAGATATAATCTGCCAACATCATATTTTCCGAGAGATTGCACTGGATGGTTGCAGTTTCTATTTTGCAAAAGTGGTATTATGTTATCCCTGTTTTTATCGTCTCTAAATATAAGTTGGTCTGACCGAAATTGAACCATGGGTCAATAAGAAGCCGGTTTGATCTCTGGTTTACTGAAAATAGTAAAGGCAATGGTAGAAACTAGAAAGAAAGAAGTTATCTTGCTACAGCAGCTTAAGCTCTTCTTCTATCCTCTCATTCTCTCATGAAATAGAATCCTTCCGTTTAATCGTCAAGTTTGAATCTTACACACCAGAGAAACTGGAACCTTTTGTGCTATCAGTTTCATCCAGTGTATGCAGATGGTTTGGTAGCGAGCGCTGATGGGTTCATTAAGGTTGTCCATTCCGTTGGACCCATTCGACTCGAAAAGGTTTCGTTTTTCTGCGAACCCACTTCAGTTTCCTGATCAATTTCCATTTTTTTCAGTTACCAGTAGTATTCACGCCACTAGAGTTTTCACAATCGGCTCTCCGATTAGTGTTCATAAAATTCGAGTCGCTCGCCTCGTTACTGAAGCAAACGAGACCGAGAATGCTGTCGATTCTTCTAGCGAGAATGATTCTGTAAGCGAAGCTACTGTGGGGAGAAGCCAGATTTCCAAATTGAAAGGTAGAGATACGTTCTCGAGGGGGAACAAAAGAGGGACAAAGAAAGATGTGGCTCGCAATTTTAGTTTCAGAAGAGAAAGCAATGAGCTTGAGCTTGAGGGTTTGTTTGTGACCAATGGGGAAATGGATGTTAATTACTCCGCTATCAAACCTGGTTTGAGTTTGGAGCATTACAATGGTATATTGAAACGGCTTGAGAGTTGCAGTGACACTAATGCCGTCAAGTTCTTTGATTGGATGAGGTGTAAAGGAAAACTGGAAGGTAACTTTGGAGCTTACAGTTTGATTCTTAGAGTTTTAGGAAGGAGAGAAGAATGGGACCGAGCCGAGGATCTAATTAGGGAGTTGTGTGGATTTCAGGGCTTTCAGCAGAGTTTCCAGGCCTTCAACACGGTTATATACGCGTGTTCGAAAAAGGGAAATGTGAAATTAGGTTCAAAGTGGTTTCAGATGATGTTGGAGTTTGGTGTTCGACCAAATGTGGCTACAATAGGTATGCTCATGGGTCTTTATCAGAAGAATTGGAACGTCGATGAAGCAGAATTTGCATTTTCTCACATGAGAAAATTCGAGATTGTGTGTGAATCTGCTTACTCCGCGATGATAACGATTTACACGCGTTTGAGATTATATGGTAAAGCAGAGGAAGTTATACACTTGATGAAAGAAGATAGAGTGAGGCTGAATCTAGAGAATTGGTTAGTGCTGCTTAATGCTTATAGTCAGCAAGGCAAGATGGAGCAAGCTGAATCTGTATTGATCTCTATGGAAACAGCGGGGTTTGCTCCGAATATTATTGCATACAATACTCTAATCACTGGTTATGGTAAAGTTTCTAATATGGAGGCTGCACAGAGCTTATTCCACCGCCTCTGTGATATTGGACTGGAACCAGATGAAACAACTTACAGGTCAATGATCGAAGGTTGGGGCCGTGGTGACAATTACGAGGAAGCAAAATGTTACTATCAAGAGCTGAAGCGGTTGGGATATAAACCCAATTCATCCAATCTTTTTACTTTAATCAATTTGCAGGCCAAATATGGTGACAACGATGGTGCTATTAAGACTATTGAAGATATGGTAAATGTCGGATGCCAATATTCTTCGATCCTTGGCATCATACTGCAGGCCTATGAGAAGTTTGGGAAGATTGACGTGGTGCCTTATGTTCTCAAAGGTTCTTTTCATAACCATATCCGTTTAAACCAAACTTCTTTCTCGATTCTAGTGATGGCTTATATCAAACATGGTATGGTTGATGATTGCTTGGCGTTGTTGCGAGAAAAAAAGTGGAGAGACTCAGCATTTGAGTCCCACTTGTATCATCTGTTAATTTGCTCGTGTAAAGAATCAGGGAGGCTTAATGATGCTGTGAAAATATACAACCAGACGATGGAATCTGAGGAAGAGATAAATCTGCACATTACATCCACAATGATTGACATTTATACTGCCATGGGTGACTTTGGTGAAGCTGAAAAGCTGTATTCAAAATTGAAATCTTCTGGAGTTGTGTTGGATAGGATTGGATTTAGCATCGTGGTGCGGATGTACATGAAAGCCGGATCCTTGGACGAAGCATGTTCTGTTCTAGAGATCATGGATGAGCAGAAAGACATTGTTCCAGATGTGTTCTTGTTTCGCGATATGCTTCGGATATATCAGAAGTGTGGTCTTCAGGATAAACTCCAGCAGTTGTACTACAGGATTCGAAAGAGCGGGATCCATTGGGATCAGGAGATGTACAATTGTGTTATAAACTGTTGTGCACGTGCTCTTCCGCTTGATGAACTCTCAAGAACTTTTGAGGAGATGATTCGATATGGATTTACTCCTAATACAGTCACATTCAATGTCCTCCTTGATGTTTATGGTAAATCCAAGCTCTTCAAAAAGGTCAACGAGCTTTTCTTGTTGGCGAAAAGACACGGAGTTGTGGATGTAATATCTTACAACACCATTATAGCCGCCTATGGACAGAACAAGGACTTCACAAACATGTCAGCAGCAGTTAGGAGCATGCAATTCGACGGGTTTTCTGTGTCTCTTGAAGCTTATAACTCTATGTTGGATGCATATGGGAAAGATAAACAGATGGAGAAATTTAGAAGCATCTTGAAGAGGATGAAGAAGTCTACTTGTGAGATGGATCATTATACATATAACATCATGATCAATATTTATGTAGAGCAAGGATGGATCGATGAAGTCACAGACGTGCTGAGAGAATTGAAAGAATCTGGACTTGGTCCTGACTTGTGTAGCTACAACACGCTGATAAAGGCGTATGGTATAGGTGGAATGGTTGAAGAAGCTGTTGGGTTGGTGAAGGAGATGAGGGGAAAAAATATAACACCTGATAAAGTAACTTATACCAATTTGGTCACAGCTTTGCGCAGGAACGATGAATTTCTTGAGGCTATTAAATGGTCTTTGTGGATGAAGCAAATGGGTATATAATATAGCTGCTTCTTTTTCTCTGTTTTTGTCTATAATGGCTGCTTCTTTTGATAAAAACCCAAATGAGGCATTCGCGTACATCTGACAGTTATCAAAAGTCAATGTATAAGTCTCAATCTTTCAGAGAGTAGACTTGCTGAAAGTTGTCTGTAAGATTCTGCGAGTGTCGCAAATTTTGCAATGGTTATCTACGGTGAAAACTTGTGGTGATTGGACTGTTTGATGGTTTTGATATGCGGTATGCCCTTACAAATGGGCCCAATCGAGGCCCGAGTTAGTTTGTAGGATTAATCGTGAAAGTCACTGTAGAATTAGCCGCCGGAGCCGTCTTCGTGTAGCTCAAGTTCAAAAGGGGTTTAGGGTTAGGGTTTGTGAGTCGAGTTGTGACTCAAGGGCGAGTCAACGGAGTCAATTGAAATTTATCATAAAGAATCAAGAGTTCCAAAAAAATGCTTTTTAATCATTTCAAATTTTTGGACGTATGAATATTGGATAAGGCTGCTTTTATTATTGGGTTTTTTTTTGTTTTCTGCAAAAAAACCTTCCAAGTAATTTTTTTTTGCAAATTTATCCTCGACTTGCCGAAAATACAAGTCAAACTTATAAAGTACGAATCAAACTGCAATATAGCCCTCGTCCGTGTATAGATTTTGTAAATCGTATATAACCGTGTATATTATCAAAACTACGTCGTTTTGAACATTTTTTAAATCTATAAATTGTAAAATGAGAGGTTCAAACCCGTGACCTCTCGTTCAAACACGAGCTCTTAAACCATTTGCGCTAGTTAATATAATTGGTGAATTATCAAATCAAACTAATTATATAAGTAAAACTAAATTTTATACAAAATAAACACAAAATCGAGCTTGAAGCTCATCAATGGCGGATTTTGATTCGATAAATCATTTGTAACGATCTATATCTGTTTAGAAAACTCTTAATATTTGAAATCTAATGATACCAATATCGCTTCGTGATTTTATCTATGTTGGCCATAATTTCTCCATAAAGTTTGGGTTTTCAAATTTTAAAGTTAAATTATGAGAGTTCTAGAGTGAATCTTGAAGAAACGAGACTAGATCTAAACTCAGGAGATTAATACTAACAAAGCCCAATAGTTTTTTTTTATTTCAGACATGATTAATTTTTGGATATGAAACTTCGAAGAGCTTTTACGGTCACATACATTAGAGTTTCTGAATTCTAAGAGTGTATTTGGACTCCTCATCGCGAGGGCTTCGATTTGATATGTAGATATTCATGTTTTGACAAAGTCTATGATTGTAGAGATAGTGAGAAAGACGATAGCAAGTATTTTCGGTTTGAGATTTTTATATATCGTATATACATATATCTATATATTGGTTTGAGATTTTAACAAAAATTATCGTGGCAAAAATGGTAATATGTGTATGAAATTGTTGCAGAGGTCTTGAGTTCGAACCTCACATTTATAGTATTTTGTTTTTAGAAAAATGTTCAAAACGACGTAGTTTTGATAATATACACGGTTATATACAATTTACAAAATCTATACACGGACGAGGGTTATATTGCGGGTTGACTCGTATTTCATAGGTTTGACTTACATTTTCGGTAAGTCGAGGGTAAACTTGCAAAAAAAAACTATTTGGAGGGTTTTTTTGCAGAAAACCCTTTATTATTTGTTTGTTAGAAATGTTAATATAATATTAGGAAATACACTTTAAAATTAGTTATAGACATATAATTTTGAATCTTTTGCCACATATTTTTTGGTTATTGTAAGATTCATTTTACCTCAAAAGCATCAAACGTTTTGGCTATATGTCTGCATGTTTTAGTTTTCTCAGTAAATTGGTCTTCAATCTCTCTAATACACAATTTTTTTCTTCTCAGATGTTTGATATATCAATACAATGAAGAAACTCCTCAACTACACGGCATCCTCTTGACCGCTTGAAAAATAGGCATTCTCAGACAATCACAATCAAATTCGCCAATGAACTTATTATCAAAGGTAACTTTTTAAAACTTCTTCTTCAATTGTTCTGCTTTTTTCTCCATGATGTGATAAAACTTTTTATGTGATAAAATCATGTCTCCAGTCTTATAAGTGTATCCATTGCTTTCCACAATGATGCTTAACTTCATGTCTGAATCCTGAGTCAGATTTTTGAAGGTGAAACAATCAGTTTCATCCATCTCCATCCCTTCAACTTGAAAAGCCCATCTATCTTAAAAAATTAGAAAACGATAAAATTTAAGTAGAAAGTAAATCTAAATATAATAAATTTTAGTTGAGAGAAAATTTGGCTGCAGATAACGAATGAAAAATAATTGCTTTTGGCTGCAATTTAAAAAAAACTATTGTTTTCTCCGGCTTTGCATCAAACTAATTGGAAAAAAAAAATACTAAGAGCGAGAAAACCTCAAAACAAATTATGTTTTCGTACAAAAATAAGATAGTAAATGAAAAGAAAATCGCCAAATTTTGTAATATTGACATGTATGAAAATGATTACGTGTCAAATAGAGGGTGAGGAAGTTATTTGTAAAGTTTATTTATTCATATTGTGTCTATGTTTTTTTGGAGTTTCTTTTCTCTTAAATTGGCAAAAATAGAATACCAAATATATGAAACACACAAATATGAAAGAGGAATTTTCAAAATACCGTAATTTTTAACTTATTTTTGAAAAAATAACAAAATTATATACAAGAAACTAGCGTTCCTTGCTCTTTTTGGTTCTTCAAAGAAAGGTTCTAGTCCAGGTTTAAAGTGATTATAGACATATTAAGCTGATTCTTGATGCATCACTAAGTGATGATTAGAAATATTTACAAGACCTTCAGAATTGTTTTCTGGTTTCAAGATGTAATGCGTTCTTAGGTTTCTATTAGGAATAAAAGATAATTGTAATTCCTCCCCAAATTGATACTCAAGAAATGGTTACTTACATTCCAAATCAACCTCTAGTTCTCGTCTTCATAACTTGTGAACCAAGGAAAACAGTCTGATCAACTGAGTCTTTTGCATTTCTCCTCAATAGATATTTACACACAAAAACAAAACAAAAAACGTAAAGAAATTCATAAGATGATGTTGTTTGCTAATTGGCACTCCTGAGTATAATTGTGAGCTCTATACAAAGATTTACAGATCTCGACTTTAAGCAAACAAAAACAGAACACAATGACAAACACTCAAAACAAAACAAATCTTCTTGTACCTTTCTTTTCTCTGTCTCATAGCCAGAAGTAAAGCATTGCCTGTTTCAATAAACATGCCGAATATTTGTAAGTGTAATAAAATACTAACAAAATTTTACCAGTTAAAAATATGTATGCATATACCTCTTGAACAGAAACAATGGTTGGGTCTATCCAAGGTTGTAAATTCTCCATTGTACTCAAGCGCTTCACTTCAGATGATTGCACAGAACTTAGCTCCTCCTTCATTTCCTTCAGTAGACTAATCTCTTCTTGCTTAAGCACTCCACTAGTTTGAGGCTCTGTGTTAGTTCTTCCCCTCTCAAGCCGCTCTACTCTCTGTCTCAACCGCTGCAGTTCAGCTTGATAATCTGCACGGTTTCTCTTGCCGCTTCTGTCTTTTGTCGGTTTAGATGATTTCTTCTCCATCTTTGTCTGCTTTGACACCTTTATCACCATAGTGTCATCAGTTTTACACAAACCCTTTGCTTCCTCGTTTCTTTGTGTATCTTCTTGAAAGTTTGATGAGCTTGCAAAATCTTCATCTCCCTTGTTTAATCTAGATTCAGAAAATGAAGTCTTGTATTGATCCCGCATCGAATCTCTAAAATCTGTAAGCTCTTTCACTTGCTCATCCAGTTTCTTGATCTGCTCCCAATACACATCTAAGGAGTTCTTCTCCTCATGCCTTCCTGTTTCCAAGCTCTGCTCAATAACTTCCTTTTCCTCGGGAATCGAAAGATCAGTAACCAATTCTGGAGAGGGTGTTTGAGATCTATCACTCAATGACATAAGATCCATCTTCATATTCATCTTCAACGTATAATCATCTTCATCATTCTCTTGAAGCTTAGCATCTAAGCTAGTCAAATCACTAAACCCCAAGCTCAAAAGCTGGCTTCTATAGGCTTCCACTTGGTACTCAAGAGCAGTGATTTCAATTTCTTTCTGGTAAATCAAATCCTCCAAAAGCGCAAACGACATCTCAGCGTGAGACATTTGCTCTTCGACTATTCTCTTGTACTGTCCAGCTTCCATGGCCAGCTCAGCTTTCTCTCCTTGGAGCCTAAGAATCATTGACATTGCCTCGCTCGCTGACGTGGCAGATGCCTCTCTCTCTGCATTCAACTCTTCTTGGAGCCTTTCAACTACTTCTTTGCGCTCATAAAGAGCGATTCTTAGATCAGTCGTCTCAGCTCCGGGTATTTTAAAGCTGCGGCTTCGTTCAACCATGTTTCTGCAACACACACATTGAAAATAGATTTATATACATAATGTTCTGTAATTGTTACTTCATGATTCCAATAAAGTTGAAGAACAAGAAAAGACTAAAATCTTCTAGCAAACAATAAAGTTTTTTTTTTGTTCACAAAAAGACGCAGCAGAATCTTAATAAGGAAAGAAAGAATATGATTGTACCAGATAAGTTGCAGAAGAATAGGAATGAACTTGCAGATCTCTAGGATGAGAGTGATGACTCGTTTAATTTCTTGAAAAGAGGAGATGAATTTTTGTGGTGAATTACACAGAAATATTTATCTAATCAAAGGGGAAATTATCTAAAAAGGGAATATAATCAATCACTAAAGCCACGCCCGACCAAAATCATTATGATTCTGTGCCAATATCAAAGTAGACAGATTACAAAATATCTCAGATCATAAAAGAAGAGAAAAATATATTACAAAGTTTTTTCAACTTTTTCTCAGCATAAAAAGAATCAATTTTTGCAGTTCGAATGAGAAAGTTTCATTAACAAAACTCCTACAGGAAAAAAAAAAAAAAATGGTCTGTATCAAAACAGTCAAAAATCCTGTAAAATAATGATGAAATGCTGGAATATCTCAAAGAAAAGAGCTGGAACGTATTTGGTGAAATAATCTTGAATGATTAAAGCTTAATTTTGCGTGGGGCATGTCTTCTTTGATTGTGGTTTGAAAACTTCTTGTGCTAAATTCTAATCTTAATAAAGAAAACAAAAAGAGAGATATTAAGATTTCAACGGCATTACAGGGCCAAGTATTAGCTCCGGTGGGACCTACGGTGGCCGACTTCATTTCTGCCACGTGTAAGACACAAGTTCGAGGTTTGACTTGTGTCTGTATACATCACACACTAATACACCGATAGACAAGGATTCAGAGGTAAAATTCCAGCCAAATCTTTAAGATCACTGACTTAAATTAAAATGGATACAAACTCTATTTGTGCAGATTGTAATAAAGATCTTGTTACAGTGAAAACTATAAAAGTATAAACACGCTGAATTTTTGATTCCATCTATCTTCTTCCTTAAACTTGTCTCTCACCATCTATGACCACCTTCCTCAATTTCTTTGTTGTGGCTCACAGAAGAAAACCAAAAACTTAGTATACCGTGCACGGTTCACATCGGTACACTGAGATTTGATTTTCTTTATTAAGGCCTCGAGAAGACTGCAATTGATTCCCACTCTAAGCTACATATCACATCCTGCCGAATCCAATGTAACCAGCTTCAGAAAACACACTTGATCGAAGGAAACTAGTAGGTTGAGACAGAGTTAGATGATGTTTTCACCTGTGGATTTTGTCGGTCGATGTCAAAACTGTTAATCGCACAAGGCTCAGCCAGAAGCTCGATCGGTTCTTCACCTGAGTAAAATAACGAGGACAGAAAAAGGAAACATCGGTTAGGTAAATCATACATTAAAGATGGAAATAATGTGGTAGAAAGGCCTGAGTACCTTGCTCAATGACACCAAGGATTCCATCTTCAGAGCAGGTCATAACAGGGAGAATCCTTGAGGATGAGATGTTGGATTTTGTGTAGGAGTCATATTGAACTTCCCATACCTCACTTTCAGACAGAGGATTGTTAATAGTCTCACTTGCTCCAACACCAGAAAGAACGATGGGTTGCTTTGGCCACCGAAGATCCCAAGCAAACACAGTACCTGAAGAACCTCCCGCCTAAATACACCACATCAAGATAAAACCATGCTTATAGCTTGTGGGAATACTAACAGCTACACCAAACTTTTGTTTGTATGTACGTGAACAATACAAGAGGGTATCTGCCGGTGACAAGGTGGTTTAGCATTCTAACACAGAAACCAAATGACTCACTTTTATCTCAGACGAAAGAAATGTACAACTACTTTCCTGGAGATAAGTAAAATGGACAAGAGAAGGAAACTTATCAAAGGCTAAATACCCAAAATTTGGCAAAGATTGAGGATCACACTAGAATGTCTCATTTTCATCAATGTATGGTGAAGAGGTTGTTCAAACTTCAAGCAGATAAGAGCTTAAATCAGATTTCTAACACAATCCTCGTACAGGAAAAAAGATACTTACAATGCAAGTGTGCTTTCGGGATGGATGAATGTCAATGGAGTGGACAATTGCAGAAGTTTTGCCTTGAAACCTGCAACATTATCATCAAATGATATGTATGCTTTTTAAATAAACTATTAAACCAAAGGATTCACCTTTCCCATTCTTAGTTTTACAAGCTAAAAAGCTCACGAAATCAAATGATAACTGTGCGTTCTAACCCAAATGAACAAACTTGCAACTTCCATATCATTGCAGAGCAAACATGGCAATAATTCAAAACCGGATTGACCTAGCAGTTATGAAACCACTAATCAAATCTTTTAAACAGAACTGAGAACTCACCAGTTCCCTTTGAGCTGCGAGACAGCTTCACCAGGCTTCCTCTGATCCCACAACTGCAGACAAAAACCGTATCCTCCAGTGACAAACTCTGTCGGAGAAGCCCATTTCACAGCTCGATAAGCCACCAGGCCGTTCCCGTCAAAGACCCTTCTGTATCTTAAACCTTCACCATTCACAATCGTCACTACATTCACTCTTCCATCATCACCAACTGTCACACATTCTCCTGCCTCCCTCCAATCCACGCCCTCCACGCGTCCCACGTGGAACCTATCTCCCTCCGCCACGTAAACCTCCTCAATCGCAGCTCCTTCCACCAGATCAGCTCTCAGAACGTGGAGGGAACCGGAAGACGTGGCTGCCGAAACCATGGGTTTGAAGGAGCCGCCGCCACCGCCGTTTCCGGCGACTTCCAGTGAAGAAACGCGAGAAGGTGAAGTCCATGAAGATAACGACTCGACTAACTGGTTCGTGTTCGGATTCTGCCTAGGGTTAGGGTCGAGCGACTGGATCTCGATTGACGAAGAGTCAGAGTCCGGGTCATAGAAGGCTGCTGCGAAGAAACGATTCAAAGCGGAAGCTTGTGGAAGCCATCTAACTCCGTCTACATACTTCGATTGCGGTAGCCTATGGACCTGGAACGAATCCTGCATCTCCATTGGCTCCAGAGGTTTCCTAGGGTTTTAGGAGCAAACATGAACTATGGTGGGAAAATTAGAAGCTTCAGAAATGGAAGTTTAATTTACATAATTACCCTCAATCCTGAACTGTTATCACAAAAATAACATTGCCCTTATCACCATGTACCTAGTCTGAGAATCTCTCAAAGCTTTGGTTTCCGGGAAAGCGAAAATGCTGACCGTACAACACAATAGCTTCATCTCTCCTAACTACAAACTCCGAAGTTTCGCTAATGGCGGCGGATTAGTCACTGTAATGGCCAAAGGGAGAGACTTTCCGGAGAAATTAAACGAAAAACGACCCTTCTTGCGAATCAAAGTCCCGAACACAACCCTCGCTCGATCTGCGACCGCTGTTCTGGGATTGGGATTCATCGATGCTGGGTAAGAAATTTTAACCCTCGAAGATAAAAAAAAAAGGCGCGAAAATTGCAGAGTATGTAATGCGTATCATAGTGTTGTTAATATCTCTTCAGGTATAGTGGTGATTGGTCAAGAATAGGTGCGATCTCCAACGAAGCAGAGGAACTGTTGAAGATTGCTGCTTTTCTTGTTGTTCCTCTCTGTATCTTTCTTGGCCTTTCATTTTCCAATGAATCAACTGATTAGAGAGGTTCCTTCACTCCTCCTACATAATACACTCTGCAACTATAAAAGCTCTTGCTTAATTTATCAGAATCAACTAGATAAGGTCTTAATATCATGAATTTGATCATGGAATCTAGAATCAAAGTTACAGTTTGTTTACTTTGAATATTTTGGGTAGTAATACATTGCGATTGCGAATCCGCATCTTCTATGGGACACATACATTGATACATTGAATGAAATATCACTAAAAGGTTTTACAACGTGTTTGTCGGGTTTAAAAGGCACAAGAAGGTGAAGCCCGTCGAAAATCCATGATGAGAAGAGAGGCAACACTATGAGCAAGAGCTCCTAAGACTACAAACACATGGAATATCTGATGGCTGTGTCCCGCAAGATCGAAAGCCCCGGGCTTCCATCTCTCAGGTATGCGGCTAACATAAAACCCAGCTCCTGTCGCGTACAACACAGCCATCGCAAGCTCGTAGACGAGAGCGATAAGCACGTTTGGGTGATCCTTGTGAAGGTAAAGCACATGTGAGGCGGGTATGACACCAGAGAATCCCATAGTTAGGAAAAGAGCTGCCCTGAAAGATCTGAAACGTGGAGCTGAGAGTGATGGCGAGAGGAGAGTGATGATGGCGAGGAGACCGAGGATTGAGATCGAGGAGAGGTAGAAGAGACGCCAGTAAGTATGGCAGGAGAATGCGTAGTAGATAGGTGCGAAGAAGGAGCAGACGATCATGAGGGAGATCCCGGCGTAGTCTAGGCGCCAGAAGAAGAGGTTGAATCGTCTAGAGTGGCAGGCGAAGAGGTGTGACATGGAACTGCAGATCAAACAAACCATTGCTCCGGATAAGAACACGAGCCATGGCCATTTTGGAATTGTTTCGTAGGTAACTTCTCCTTGAGAATTCAAGAACGAGCTAGTGTGTGTCACGTTCGAATCCTGCCAATAGACACCACCGAATCATAAGTTTTTTATTTGACAAAAAGACCCGCCTTTTAACTTATATCCGTTAAAAAAAAATCATGTGATTTGGGTTAAGTTAGGTGAGCAGAGAAAAAGAGTATACAGAAACTGAGGTGAGAGAAAATCCAAGAAAGATCAGAAACATCAAATGGTGGGGGGGGGCAGGTTACAAGAACCTTGCATGATTTTTGCCAAAAAACAAAACCCATCGACAACAAATCTAAAGTCCATTGTTCCTTAATTTCCGTAGAAAATCATGTGATTTCAGAGTAGGTGGGCATAAAGCAAGTGTAAAGAAACTGAAGTAGCCTTTAAACCAAGGTAAAAAAACAAAACAAAAAAAGATAGAAAATTCAAAGAAGATCAGAAACATCGCGTGGTAGGTGAAAGTTACCACTTAGCACTACTGCAGATTGCAATCAGATAACTACTTATATTATTAGAATATACAAAGTCACAGGCACAAGAATCTTACGTGATGCAGAGTTTGATCGCTGGAGAAGTAAACGTCTTTTGCCATTGCCATTGACGGCCATGGCCAGCGAATTGTAGCTCTGTCATTTGGGACCCACAACAGCACAAAAAGGTTGAATTGTTTATTAATACAAAAAAAAAAGGAACTGAGAAATTGACGATTTTGTCCTCAGGATCTCTTACCCGGAGAAAGCGCTGACAAAGCCGGCGAGGCCGAGCTCCGTCGTTTCCATGGCGCTTACCACCATCATCCAACCGAATATCAGAAACCCACCCAAGTGCCTGTCGATTTCAAATCTCAAATTCAAATTGCAAAAACCACAAAACCAAAAAATTCACAAACGCAACGAGGGGAAATTGATTATACATACGTCCAGATGTTGAGAGTCTCATTGTGCCAAGAGAAGGCGCTGAGGAAAGTGTCCTTGAGAGACCACTCACATCGATAATGGTTGTGTATGAACTCGTTGTCCTTGAGATACCTAGGCAACTCCTCGAACTTCATCAACCTCCTCTCAGATTCCTTCTTCTCGCCGGAATCTAAACCCTTCCCATTTCTCGCCGTTATCTTCGAAGACTCCCTCACCGCTCTCCGTTTCTGCATGATTCCCTCCCTCTCGGAGCTCGTCAGGAAAAAGGAATTAAACGGAGGAGAAATCGAGAATTGAGCTCCGGCGAGGTATCCGGCGAATCAACCACCGATGATTTCTCTCTCCGTCTGAATTTTTTTCCAATATTCGGAATCTTAGTTTTTTCTTTTCCGGTGTTCGTGGGACGCTTCATCTCCTACTTATACGGAGAAGAAACCTCTATGGAATTTAAAACGAGCAAGCTTCGTGACTTTCGCCCCGTCTTGAAGATTACCTACGTGGCGGCTTTGACCGGTCCTTTTTATCACGTGTCATTTTTTCATTGGGTAAACTAATTTTGCATAGTGTGAGGGAGATACAGCTGATTATTTTTACGCGCCGTGTCAGTTTTAAACAAATAATAAAGTTACAGTTGGAAGGTGAGAAATGCAGAAATTGTGGTGTCTTTAAACAATAGTCTTTTTCAAAGTTACACAAGTGGAGTGACGTAATCATTTAAATCGAAAACCTTGTTTTTTACCCCAAGCTTTTATGGCTTAACCTTCCTACGCTTCTTGTCATGTGATTAACTCTTTAAGTATTTTTTTATCGTAGTATTTTATTTTAATCATAATCATATACTACTACACGTGCATTGTCGTTTCCATAAGTTGATAGGCGTTCGGACCCATACGGAAGAAAAATATATATTTGGTGTTTTCATCATCTCTTTTTTTTTTGAGAAAAAATGTTTTCATCATCTCTTGAATAGCTGTAACAGAGTAACAGACGAAACGATCTAATATATATATATTTTTTATGAATGTAAAATTTATTCATAAAAACCCATTGTTACAATGACTGCAACCTTAAACGATCTGAATGTTTTTGGGCGGACAATAAACCAACCAAGTTTTAAAAAAAAAAATTAATAATAAATCAACCAAGTTTTTCCTTATTAAAAACAGTATGTACAATGTAAAACTATTTTTCTATTTATTTTTATATGTATCACTACGGATCAATATTTGTAAACGGTGAACAAAAAACAGTTTTATTTGCAAACGGATTAGTTTGTCCCGTATGCAGTATGCTACAAACATTCAGATTTTTTTTTTTTTTTTTATAATTCATGGGTAAATTTCAGGTTTATAGAAGGATCCAGACTAATCCCCTGGAGAAGGTGCAGCCCACAGATAGACCCTTTCTCCGGATATACAAATAGGTCCGAAAGCAGGGATCCATATCCGTGTGGGTGTCCAAAAACAATGTGTTGTAGTTTCACGCAGCAGATAGATCGAATCTGAAATGTGTTGGCGTCTCAGGCCCGTCCCCTTACCACCTAACCATAGGGTTCTTGACAACATTCAGACTCTTGATATGTTATTTTACATTAAGCCGGACTTGTATCAACGATAATTTTCGAGTTTCACTCTAATCGGTTAATTTAATCATTAGTGAGTCATTTAAACCCATATTTCGAGAGATTGATAATATGGAGCTTTTTTTTATCAAAACAGTAAACATGGGCCACAACGAGGTGGATTAAAAGAATAAGTAACTTTTAATTGGATACATGGCATAAGATTCTCCAAGGAGGATTGATTCATAAGACAAGACAACACGTAGATCTTTGTAATTTTGAACATAAACTTAACATTAATTTAATTTGATTATTAAATTAAATGCGTCAAACATTTAACTATAAAAAAATTTAAGCTGGAAGAGTGGTTCGCTTACCAAAAGAAATACAGTTGGCCCAGAATTCGATATTTTTTTGTTGTTGAAACCAACCAGAATTCGATATTTTTTTGTTGTTGAAACCAACCAGAATTCGATATTGGCATGTTAGTTTCTTGTTACATACTACTAGTTACATCAAATGAACAAAATTAATAAAAAATGGTTTTTTTTTTTTTTTTTTAATTTAGAGATAAATCTCAAATTTATGAAATTATTTAAATTAATCATATGGAAAGATGCACCATCGGATAGACATTTTATTTGGATATGCAATGAATAAAATGGAATAAGTGTGGTTATTACACAAGATACAAATAATCGATATAAAGCAAACAAATAAAAGTTGAATGGTGATAACAAGAAGATAATTTTTTTTTTCTCTATCAATAAAAAAAAATTAAAAAACAATAGCATACAAAATGATTCATAGTTTTCCAAATTAGTTGACAAAACAAAAGTTTTCCAAACAAATAACGGTTGCAAATTAACTACACCAAAACTTCACCGACAGGGTGTCTCCAGCCAATGAGATAAAACAAAAATAACTTCATATTTTACTTCATTAATGATAACCTTATAATTTAGCTTCATAAATGACATTAAATGAGACATTCTTAAACACTTTAAGAATATGTCGACATCTTTTGGATGCTACGTGAACAACACAAGCCCATTGAATCCCTTCAGAAACATAAAAAAACTTGATACGGTATCGAGAAAATTAATATAGATGTTAAATAAATTTAAAACGATTTGCATATAAGGATACAGGTAATGCCTCAAATATATACTAAACATACACATAGTTTATATTTTAATATAATAAAAGTCCAAATTATTTATTATGTATAATGTATATTATATGTATCACCAAGTTGTCGTGAAGCGGACATATCTTCTAGTTTGCTTTGTTGGTCCGATTTTTATCTAAATTGATCATTAATTAGACGCCACGAGTTTCTTGCGACGAGGACTAACAATAGACTATACATGGAAATTGGAATAAGTAATTTTTCAGATTTTTTAACGACTACTCGTTATCTTTATAAAGTGTATATATAATAATATAAAGGTGGCGAACCACTTCTATAAGCTCCCGTGATAATCCCATGAAATTACAATCACTTTTTAAGTTTTAACGAGTCAGTAAGATGTATAATAGATGGTTGGAAAGTATTATTTTTAAATAATTAAACAGAGAGTAATTTATCCACACAATTAGGGATATCTAACTTGTTTTAATTGGAGAAAATCATATAAAAACATATCCAAATATATTTGTTTGTAACTAACAAACCTAACACTGAATCAGATATACTTCTAAATCATAGTTTGATTAATTTAAGCAGTTTGTTCAGTTCGGTTTTAACAGCATTGATAATTGCGTGTAACACTGTTATGATAGGTAGATTATGATATGGGCTTGCTTTTTATGTAGAATAAAAGTTTGGGGCTTCTTACGAAAATGCTTAGAAATACATGACCTTTTCTATCAAATTCGAGGACAATGACAACAATCCTTTTGACTCGATTAGCCATGTTAAAAATTCTACAAATCTCCCGCCTTAATTTCCCTCCATATTTTTCCATTTCGCTTTTCTCCTACCAACAAAAGTAACTGTCTTCCTCTTCTTCTTGTCTTGACGAGTTAAGATGCTAGATCTGGGCAACATGTCTATGTCGGCATCTGTGGCTCTCGCTTGTTGCCCTGCTTTTCTTCCGGCGGCTACAGGGCCGGAATTGGCCAAATCAATCGATTCCGCCGCCGATTCTGCCGAAAAACTAGCCGGAGACTGCAATAGGAAACGTACACCGATGGTTCCTCCGGAGAAAGAGGTCAGAGACATTAACAATGCTAATGGAATCACTGCTTTTGCCGGGAAACAGGATCCGTCCGACCGAGTCAAGAAAGGGTTGATTCTGGAAGATCATGTGAGAGATTGGGTCAAGAGAAGAGTGGATTCTGGAGTTTCGGAGACGAGATGTTTCCTCCCTTTTCTTGTTGGAGCCAAGAAAATGGTATTTTTGGTGTTTGCTGTTTATTTAGTCATCATTTGTTTTGTCTTTGTCCCTTTTTTTTTTGGAGGTGAGATTGCGAGTTCTGCGATGAATTTCGGAACACTTCTTGTTTAGAGTTGTCAATTTTGGGCGAAGAAACAGAAAAAAAGATTGAATTATTGATGTGAATTTTATATTCCCTTTCTAGAATTCTTGTTTGGAGTTAGGATTTTATATAAAAAATTGCAAATATGTTATCACAGAATGAGGGAGATATTGTTGGAGTATTTGTTTACTATTGTAGAGTTACTGTTCATCGAATCTTGAAGTCAATTAGTGACAAGCGGAGTTTTCAGATTATTGACACAATGACTATATGGGATTTGGTGTCAGGTGGACTGTCTTGTTTGCCATAAGCTGGTGTACCCGGGAGAAGAATTGATGTGTTCTGTTCGTGGCTGTCAAGGTGTTTATCACTCGTGCTGTGCGAAAGAAAGTCTCGGTTTTTCAAATTCTGGCAAATTTAGGTGCCCTCAACATGTAAGATCCTCATTCACTCTTTAGAATAAGGAAGATGTCTTCATTTTGATTGGCTTGCTTTCTGTTCAGAGAAGTATATCATAGATGTCTATGGATTTCAACCTTTTGTTATTATTTCCCCAACTGTTATTATGGTAGAAATGCACAACGAAAAGATAGGCCATCGAGTAAGATGCCTAACCGTTCGTTCTGTTAGTAAAGAAACGGTGACTAGGTAGGGAACTGAATTGGCTTAGTTTGGTTGCGTGGTATGAATCTTGTTCATCTGATAGATTGGAATATGCAGGAGTGCTTTGTCTGCAAACAAAGAACTCAATGGCGGTGTGTAAAGTGCCCACTGGCTGCTCATGATAAGCACGCTCCATGGTCAAACGAAGTACTTCACCTGAAAGACCAACCAGGAAGAGCAGTTTGTTGGAGGCATCCAACTGATTGGCGGCTAAACAGGAAGGTTGATTTTCTAGTATCCTGCGTTGATGCGATCCTATCTAAAGTTTCTTACGTTTTGTATTCTCATACAGACTCACTCACAGGACTGATACTATATCTGTTGGTTGAGCAGCATGCAGTTGCACAGAGTGAGATGGAGGTCAGTGTTTCTTTGCCACGTGCTGCTGATGTGACTACAACTATTGGGAGTGTGAAATTAGGTAGTCTAGTGAAGGAAACTAATTGTTACATAGACTTGATGCTCGGAAAAACAAAAGAGGGAAGAAACTGGAAAGCTGGATATTGATTTTCTTACACAATTCAAGCGCTAGACAAGTAATTTCCTTTACTTGCAAATTCAGGAGGTCTTTTGCCAGTTGCCTTTGCCATATGTTGAAGAGGAGTTCAAGATTGACTTGACATGGAAAGATTCTGTTGCGAAAGATGATCTGCCTCCTTATGTACACATCAGGCGCAGTATCCTTCACTAGTTTCTATGCACAACTTTCTTCCAATTCGATATTAGTGACATAAGTACATGACTCTTATTGCTCACTTCATAGGTGTCTTTCCTTGACTGAGTTAAGACATTTACTTTGTGAAGAAGAAGCGTGATAATGCTAATGATGGTGTTGGATGCACTAACTGTGGCCCTACTTGCTGTAGAAGCTGTGTTTGCAGGTATTCTTGTTGATTAACCAACCAACCTCTTCTCTGTCAAACACAAATGCAACTTCGCTTGAATGGTTTCTGTTTTGAAAAAAAATCTCTCAGGGTTCAATGCGTAAGCTGTTCAAAGGGATGCGGATGCCCTGAAACTTGTGGAAACAGACCATTCCGCAAAGATAAGAAGATCAAAATTGTTAAGGTAAAAAATAGTATTTGTCTTCCTGATTCCTGCATTGAACACACCTCTTTTTGTCTTACATGTCATATTATTATTTTTACAGACCAAACTTTGCGGTTGGGGAGTAGAGGCAGCAGAATCCATCAACAAAGAGGACTTCATTGTTGAATACATCGGCGAAGGTAAGCTAAATTGATTTGTATTTGAGCCTTATGGTTGTGGAAAAGATACGGAGTTTTTTAGTGATTGTTCTCACTCTATCCATAGTGATTAGTGATGCTCAATGTGAGCAAAGGCTTTGGGATATGAAGCACAAAGGCATGAAAGACTTTTACATGTGTGAGATTCAGAAAGACTTTACGATTGATGCCACCTTCAAAGGGAACGCTTCTCGATTTCTCAATCACAGTTGCAACCCAAACTGTGTACTGGAGAAGTGGTAAAACATAGATGATATCATATGAATATGTTGATGATGCTCAAGAGAGAGAGAATGAGTCAATCTAAGTCTTGTAAATGTGTGTTTTGTTTCAACAGGCAAGTTGAAGGTGAGATCCGTGTAGGTGTCTTTGCAGCTCGTCAAATAGAAGCAGGAGAGCCACTTACATATGATTACAGGTCAACTTTTGGATCAATTATCCTTCACTTTTCTGTGCTTATGATGACCTTAAGCAATATGAGATTCTGATATACTAGCTCTTTTGTTTTTGCAGATTTGTGCAGTTTGGTCCAGAAGTAAAGTGCAATTGTGGTTCTGAAAACTGTCAAGGGTATCTTGGGACAAAGAGGAAAGAACCAAACTGTTTTGTTGTATCTTGGGGAGCGAAACGCAGAAGAGTGTTTCACCGACCATTAACCCACAAGTTGCAGCAAGATTAGCTTCAACAATGTGCTTTGATAGTTTGTTTTGTTGTAGTTCTGTAATAATCTATGTGGAGTGTATCAATTGTAACTTCAATCTTCTTACGGTTACACACGACACTAGTGAGCATAAACCTTTTTATTTTTATGGTAATGATGAAGCAGAGTCTTCGGATAACCATAGAACGAACATTCCAAAGAACGGACATTATATGTTATTTCTTATTTTTTTCTCTCGATTTATTATTTTGCTTTTCTCTTACCATAAAAGTCTTCGAATAACCATAGATTCGTTAGATGTTGTTTCTGTGTTCTGTTTGTTCGATAGTCGTGGCTGAAGCATCTGGGATGCCTTCGTCAAGATTCTTGGTTAATTTCATTGTCAATCAGATTACAAATTCACTTAATTGATTAATTTGATCATTTATATTTTTTGTTTTGCCATTGAAAAAAAAGAAAAAAGAAAAGGGAACATTGCCAACAATGCCACGGCTGAGTTAACAGTGGACCCATATCACCGTTACAAGGTACCACTAATCATTAATCTTAAAGATGTTTATCGATTCATAATACAATTATAATTTACATTATTTTGTATATACTTTACTAGATTTTGGGTTATCCACGGTGTTAGCTGCTCCATATCCTTATGTGGAAGATGGGATACTTTGAAAAGGATTATTAATTCAAAAAATATGTAAATATAACTTATGCAACAAATAGAAAAATATCAACATATTATATTTACTAGGTTGCGCGGATGTAATTTCTAGTACATGTGTTTTAGTAAAATGTTAATTTTAAAATAAGTACTTATCTTCTAATATTGACTACTTCATGAAACATGAACAATATAAAAGATGCATTGTATATGTTTTTTTATTTGTATTTGTTTTCTTCTCGTTTTGGCATCCATATGTTTACGTGTATATAAATCGGCAAAGATAAAATTACGGTAACAACCATCTCTATTTCCTTTTCTTTCTTATCCACTTTCAGGTTCACACTCATTTCTTAATCTTATTTTGTCTCTTGGCATTCTTCTCCATTTGTTGCACTATATCTTAATCGTTATACAAATGGTCGGTTAACCACAATATGAATATTAATTTGAGAAAGATGAAAAAATTCGAGTTCGTCTTGAAGTTGGAATAATAATTGAACAATATTGATTGTTTTGTATAAATAAAAATTTGGGAGGACATGTGGCACTTCCACAATTATTTAAATTATTCCCTCTTTTCTTTTCATATATACGATTTCCGAATAATAAACGCTAATGGTTTTATTTTTCGATTACGTGTTAAAAAAGTTAATAAATCCTGAGTTAAGGGATTTGCTTACTTTTAAAAATAGTCTTAATATTTGGTGTTATTTGTGATATAGAAATCTGACTAATATACTCTTAATTTTCAGATAGAAATACATGACACTATATCTTTTTCATAACTGATTGTCTTTAACAATAAAATTTTATAATGGTATTTCAAAAAACTAATCACTCTGCATATAACGCGGGTAAAACCCTAATTTTCATCTTATTAAGTTAATTTTGAAAAAATTAGGAATGTGTTCATAGAATTGCAAGCGTTAAGTTAGTCTTGAAATTGACGTATATACCCCTGTACATCTAAGCGCACTCCTCGTCGACTGCTTTGCTTAAACAGTGAAAAAGTGAGCCAAGGGTTTTACTCTCTTCGTCTGCTAACGGCGAATCTCCGCATCTTCAGCGATTTTCCGGCGGTAACTTTTACTCTACCCTCCTCCGCCACCGCCGTTTCACTCCATTGTCTCGACTGAAGCACTCTAGGTGCCCATTTTAGGTTTTACGCTTTGATTCTGCTTCAAGTCTTTTAAATTCCTGAGAATATGCTTTAGTTTAAGGTGTTTATGTTCCCGTGTTTTAGAGAATGCTTCAGTTCTGGTGAAAATTTTGATTGCATCATAGATCGAAACATGCATTTGCCTAGTTCATGATTTCCGCGACTCCTTAATCATTTCTTTCTGTCTTCGTTTGGGGTTTTGTTCCCATTTCTTGCAGTGTGTGGAGGTATACAGAGATGGACATTGACATGGACATTGAAGAGGTTGAAGCTGCTGGGCAGATCAATCTGTACGAGCTAGGAGAAACGTTTCTCCAGAGTTTCTGCAAAAAAGCCGCTACATCGTTCTTTGACGAGTACGGACTGATAAGTCATCAGCTCAATTCCTACAACCACTTCATTGAACACGGGCTTCAGAATGTGTTTGAATCCTTCGGTGAGATGCTCGTGGAGCCATCTTTTGATCCAACAAAGAACAAGGACCATGAGTGGAGATACGCAACAGTAAAGTTCGGCCAAGTCAGCGTGGAGAAGCCCACATTCGATTCGTTTGACAAGGAGCGTGACTTTCTCCCATGGGATGCCAGGCTTCAGAACATGACATACTCAGCTAGGATGAAAGTAAATGTCCAAGTTGAGGTAAGTAAACTAGCTGGTTAAAGAATATCACTTTTTTTAGTTCAACACTTTGCAAGAACAGCATACTGAATCGTGTGTATGAAGTGTTAAAGAGTTTAATAACATATGGTATGAAATATAAGGGGAAACATCTTGGGTTTTTATTCATTGAGTTCTACTCCATCTCCCTCACATTTTACTTTAATTGTGTGCTTCGTTCTTGTATGTAATGGTTCTTAAACTGTCAAACTTTTGATGAAGTTTCTGTTTTGCTGTCTTGTATCTTATTCTTAATACTGGTTAGTTTGTTTCCTAACTGCCTCTTCACTTATTAAATTGGCTAGGTGTTCATTAAAAAAGTTGTTAAAAGTGACAAATTCAAGACGGGACAAGACGAATATGTCGAGAAGAAGATATTAGATATCAAAAAGCAGGACATCCCAATTGGTAGGATACCCGTGATGGTGAAATCTGTCCTTTGCAACACAGGAGACAAAGGAAAGAAGGGGGAAAATTACAAAAAGGGGGAGTGTGCCTTTGATCAGGGTGGATACTTTGTGATTAAGGGGGCTGAGAAGGTGAGTTACACCAGGTTGGAAATGGTTGCAGATCCACTGTCATTGGATTTCTATTTTGAACTATTTTAGTGTATAGCTTAGTGGTTGGATTATGCGTTCTTCACATGAAGTTCTATGTATGCATCACACACTTGTTTGCCTAAACTGTTTCAACTAATGTCATTGGAAAATTGGTTTTTTCTTTCTCTAATATATATACTGGAAAAAATACCGCCAAGCTGTTATACGAGTTCCTAACTTGAATATATTGTGTTTTGCAGGTCTTTATTGCTCAAGAACAGATGTGCACAAAGAGACTGTGGATTTCGAATTCACCATGGACAGTCTCCTACAGGTCTGAAACTAAAAGAAATAGATTCATTGTGCGTCTCGCAGAGAATCAGAAATCAGAAGACTATAAGAGAAGGGAGAAAGTGCTGACAGTGTACTTCTTGTCGACTGAGATCCCAGTCTGGGTCCTGTTCTTTGCGCTGGGTGTTTCATCAGACAAAGAGGCCATTGATCTGATTGCGTTTGATGGTGATGATGCAAGCATTACCAACAGTCTCATAGCTTCTATCCTCGAAGCTGATGCAGTTTGCGAAGCTTTTCGCTGTGGGAACAATGCTCTAGTGTATGTTGAACAGCAGATAAAGAGCACAAATTTCCCACCTGGAGAAAGTGTGGATGACTGCCTACGTCTGTATTTGTTTCCAGGCCTCAAAGGTTTGAAGCAGAAAGCCCGATTCCTCGGCTACATGGTGAAGTGCCTTTTGAGCGCATATGCTGGGAAAAGAAGATGTGAGAATAGAGACAGCTTCAGGAACAAGAGGATTGAGCTAGCTGGAGAACTGTTGGAGAGGGAGATAAGGGTGCATCTGGCACATGCTAGAAAAACAATGACCAAGGCCATGCAGAGACATCTCACGGGTGATGGCGATTTGAAGCCTATTGAGCATTATTTGGATGCTTCCATTATCACAAATGGGCTTAGTAGAGCCTTCTCCACTGGAGCATGGTCTCATCCTTTCAGGAAGATGGAAAGGGTTTCAGGTGTTGTAGCTAATCTGGGTCGTGCAAATCCATTGCAGACTCTGATTGATCTGAGGAGAACGCGACAGCAAGTCCTGTATACCGGCAAGGTTGGAGATGCTAGATATCCGTAAGTGATTTCCACCTCCTCTGGTTTGTTTTAAGTATCCCACGTACAAAACTATGCTATATGGTCTGCATTTGTTCAATATTACATGTCTTCAGTCTGTTTTATCAGATATAAGTATTAACTTATTTCATAGTTTATGATGGTAACCACTGCTTCCTGCAGAGCCCCATTTGTGTTTAACCCAGAATTATATTGATTTTGTATAGATGACACTGCTATTAACAAAATTCTGATACTGTCTTTCTTGTTTCTGTTTCCCTTAGTCACTCTATTTGGTGAATTTTTCCTCATGTCGACATTGAGATTATACATTTTAGTTACTTTTTAATGTGAGCAGTTAGACAATTAAATCGTGTTGGGAACTTAACATTGCATGTATGGCTTAAAAAAACTGAACTATGACTGCATTGTTTGTAATTTTGGCCACAGGCATCCCTCTCACTGGGGCAGAGCATGCTTTTTGTCAACTCCAGATGGTGAAAATTGTGGTCTTGTGAAGAACATGTCTCTCCTTGGACTTGTTAGCACTCAAATTTTGGAGCCTGTGTTGGAAAAACTCTTTGATTGTGGAATGGAAGAGCTGGTGGACGATACCAGCACTCCACTCTGTGGCAAACATAAAGTTCTTCTCAATGGGGACTGGGTTGGATTATGTTCTGATTCTGAATCCTTTGTTGCGGAGTTAAAAGGCAGGCGGCGCCAAAGCGAATTACCTCGTCAGGTATCTTCTGTTTCAACAAATGTCCTGTGTTGTTTCGATATTCTTACGCTGTTTTGTATTTGCCTTGGATTTTTTCTGCTTCACAACTGTGTCTATGTCGTCATTTATAATACGTATCAAAACGTTCCTTGCAGATGGAAATCAAGCGAGATAAAGATGACAATGAGGTGAGGATTTTCACTGACGCTGGTAGACTACTCCGACCTCTCTTGGTTGTGGAAAATCTCCACAAGTTGAAGCAAGACAAACCTGCACAGTACCCCTTTGAGCATCTTCTTGACCAAGGGATTCTCGAGCTGATCGGAATTGAGGAAGAAGAGGACTGTAACACAGCATGGGGAATCAAACAGCTTCTGAAGGAGCCTAAGAATTACACACATTGCGAATTGGACCTCTCTTTCCTGTTGGGTGTGAGTTGTGCAATTGTCCCATTTGCAAATCACGATCATGGTAGGAGAGTTCTCTACCAGTCCCAGAAGCATTGCCAGCAAGCCATTGGATTCTCATCAACGAACCCGAACATCCGCTGTGATACGCTGTCCCAGCAGCTGTTCTATCCCCAGAAACCACTTTTCAAGACATTGGCGTCGGAATGTCTACAAAAAGATGTGCTGTTTAATGGGCAGAACGCAATAGTTGCTGTAAATGTTCATCTTGGGTACAACCAAGAGGATTCCATTGTAATGAACAAGGCTTCATTGGAACGTGGTATGTTCCGTTCAGAGCAGATCAGGAGCTACAAAGCAGAGGTTGACAGCAAAGAGTCGGAGAAAAGGAAGAAGATGGATGAGCTGGTTCAGTTTGGAAAGACGCACAGCAAAATCGGCAGAGTAGATAGCCTCGATGATGATGGGTTCCCTTTTGTTGGTGCTAATATGCACAGTGGTGATATCGTCATTGGCAGATGTACGGAGTCTGGGGCTGATCATAGTGTAAAGCTCAAGCACACTGAGAGAGGGATCGTGCAAAAAGTGGTATTATCATCTAATGACGATGGGAAGAATTTTGCTGCGGTTTCTCTGCGACAGGTAAGTTCCAGATCATACTGAAGTGAGAGCTGTCTTTCAGACAACGCATCCTTATGAGTTCATCTAATGTTCCATTGATCTGTATTTTACATCTTGCAGGTTCGTTCTCCATGTCTTGGAGATAAATTTTCCAGTATGCATGGCCAGAAGGGTGTTTTAGGCTATTTAGAGGAGCAGGAGAATTTTCCTTTCACGATCCAAGGCATAGTTCCTGATATTGTGATAAACCCGCATGCTTTCCCTTCTAGGCAAACACCGGGCCAACTCTTGGAGGCTGCTCTCTCCAAAGGAATAGCTTCCTCTATCCAAAAGAAGGTGGACAGCTCTGATGCATACACCAAATTGACACGTCATGCCACTCCTTTCTCCACTCCGAGTGTCAGTGAAATCACCGACCAGCTTCACAGGTACTTTCTTCACCTGGTTTTAGGCTTTTAGCAACGTATACAGAATATTGAAAAAGATTGAAACAGTACAGGGCTTGATGCTACAATGAGTAAGAGGTCAGTACTCAGTAGGTATGCTATATAAGTGATCGACATTTGCTTCGTAGGGAATACAAAAGGCATTATATTCGTGATCGACATTTTCAAAATGTTTGGACTTGGATACTGTGGCTACAGAATTTCCAGAAGCTCAAATGACATGTATAAAATACAAGCAAAATGAGCCATTACACTGCGAGTATGACATAGTTAATTGAGCAACTTATAAGATTGAAACATGACATAGTGAATATTGTTTTTATTTCGTAGGAGTACTAAAAGCGAGTGTGACTTTTATCATGTGCTTATTTCTTATTTTGTGCCTGAAACTTTTAGAGAGTACACAAAAATGGGCTCAAAAGCCATGAAGCAGTATGATAGTAAAAGGATTGAGGCTGCGAGTCACTTGCGTTGTTATAATGTGATGATTCATTGAACCTGTTTCTTATACTATCGTTGATTCTTGGGTCCGGACTCATCACTGATTGTAAATATTTGTGGTTAGGGCTGGCTTTTCAAGATGGGG
>OVAY01000330.1:0-67483 GCA_900406395.1 Kernera saxatilis
ATTTTAAAAAGATTAAAATTATATTAGAAGAATTACAATTATGTTAAATGAAAAACGTTGTGAATATCTCACCAATAGACATATAAATACACTAAGAGTTTCTTAAAATAAAATATATTAAAATTATTAATATTAAATTGATGAGATACCCATTAAGTATCTCACCAATAAAGATGCCATAAATGACTGATAACTGATCATGATAATCACCGATGTTTGAGTAAAGTAATTATGAATCATTTTTTTTTATCAATAACATATATTTTAGCAGATTTAAACTAGAATGGTTATCAACCACTAAGTTATATGTCATGCTTGTTAAATATCTAAGAGTGAGTGTACTACAACAAAACTTTTTTATAAATGACAATTACCAACTAACCTACGAACTAATTTTTTTTTCGGGTGCGGGATAGGTTAGTAGTGTGTTGGTTAGATTAGATACACACCTTACTTTCTCCAAATCATTAAAGAGTGCATCTTTTAACTGTTTTAACATTACGAATCTATGATATATACCTTAATAACAAAAGAAGTCTATAATGCCATCATTTTACAATCTTACTTATGTTTTTTTTGGTGACTTTTTAATTATATTTTGTTTGAAAAGATCTGGTTCATTATTATAGTATGGGAATTAAATCATGTAAGAGAAACCCAATAAAGGAGCTTCAAGAACAAAAAGACAACCCTTTTTTGCCTTTTATTTTACACTTACCCAGAAAAAAAAAACTATCTTCTCTCTCTCGTTGAGTGTGTCCATGAAATAATACAGTAGAGAGAAACTGTAATGGAGGAAGTGGTGGCAAAGTGGCCACACTGACACACTGGTTGATGATGGTGAACCACCACAATGGCGAGCGCTCCACTGATCTTGATTCTCGTCTCCGGCAACAAGAGCAAGATAAGCTCTTGTTCCATGACTTTCTAGGCTCCAAGACTGCAACTTTAGCTTCCACTTCCATGGCAGACCACATGCTACCGCCGGATAAGGCGGCTAAACCGGCGATGACTCCCTCGACGGCTTCCGCTTCCTCCGCCGGTGGACCTGGCGGTCTCTCCTCAACCTCCGATCTCGGTTCTTCTCCCTCTTGCTCTCTCTCTTGATGCTTTTTGTTCAAGTGTGCTTCTACTGTTGTGGTTTAAGCTGTTTCCTCTGTACATTTAGGGTTTCTATCAACAGAAAGTTCAAAACTGTTTACTTAGATTCGATTTGAAGTTCGATTCTTTCATTTTTCCTGGTCTGATTTTAATAATCGTGCTTTGATTCACTATGATTAGAGTTAGAAGATCATGTGAGTTAGTTTCTACAAGCTGGAAACTTTTAGTCATTCATTTCTGACTAGATCGATCTCCTAAGTAGAAAATGGAACATCTTTGGACTGAAGTTAAACAAGATGTGAGTGTCCATTGTCTTGTTTCCTTTCTTGCCTTACTTTTAGTTTGAAAATTTTATAAACATGAACATGGATTTTGTGTGACCATGTGGGTTGTTTGAGCTCTTGTAGTGAAGGACTCTCTCTCTCTCTCTCTCCCTCCTCTCTGTCCAACCATAATGTCTCTGGTGGATTAGTTGGGACATTGGGAGTGAATTTGACTGATGAGTTTGGTGGGTCATAGCCATTTGAGATTGTGATGCTTTTTATATGAACTGGTCTTCTTTATTACCCTCTCTCTCTCTCTCTCCTTGAGTCGTGATGTTGCTTATCCAGATTTTATCTTTTGTTTAGTTGAAAGACACGGCGGCGGGGGAAATCATCTTGATGGGATACAATTGTTTGGACCAAGAAGTGAGGTTTCCGGCTCAATCATGAGCAATCGATTTTCAGGAAACAAGAGAAGTAACTCGGATTCACACTTCACGTCTCAAGAGCACCCAGAGACTCTGCATTGGTCCAAGGTAAGAAAAGCCAGAACCTACATAACTTCACCATGTTTACAGCTTCATAGAACTCAATTTCTGTAATCTGTCATTGTCATAAACTAGTTGCTTCGGAACGGACCTGGAAGCCTCTCCATGAATGTGAATCCTTTGGCAAACCAGCCTCCACGCGGAGGAGGACAGATCAGTCATTTGCTTCATCAGCTTTCTTCAAGCAGGTTCAAGGATGAAAACATCGGCCCATCAGTTATCGCTCAGACAGCTGCAGATGAAGGTTCACGAACAGGGATGAAAGGTCCCTGTATCCTGAGTTCTTTTGCAATGCCAAACCCGAGCAAGCTTGAACATTTTGCCCCTTCAAGGTCAGTTAGCTTCTAGTGTCGTGTCTCTGGTCTTCTGATGCTGTCTTCAAGTCATCTCAATACACTTAATTTGTATTTGCAGTACCGGAAATAGGAAAGACTTGACATCGAGTACTAAGCAAATGACTATCTTCTACGGCGGTCAAGCTCATGTCTTTGATGATGTTCACCCAAACAAGGTGATTCTCTCTCACTTAACACTCTTGATATTCAAGTTATTGTGACTACATTTTGATATCCAAAAAGAGTAGAGAAATTGGGAAGTTCATTATATAAAACATTGTTTATTTTACAGGCGGATGTGATAATGGCCTTGGCAGGATCAAGCGGGGGCTCATGGTCTACGGGATTGTATCATAAACCGAAGACGAATAACACTAACGACGGTCCATATAAACTAGGCCAAATGTATGAAGGAGGCAGCTCTAGAGAAACACCGTTTTTGGCCCCGGAGATTCGTGCAAGGCCGGCTCATCAAGCTACCTCTGGTGCCTGTCACCGGATCTTTACACAACCAGGTGACTTCTTTTTTAAGAAAATCAGATTTTAGCAGAAATTTTGGCTACCTTCTTACAAATACACCGTGGAGTAGAATAAATAAGTCTTATTTTGCATTGCAACTTAACAAAATGAGGATAGAAAATTAAGAGTTGTCAACTGTTCTGGGTTTTGTCAGCTTTGAATCTTTATGCTCATGTGCATATATGATTTGCAGGTAGAGAACATCAAGGAAGTATCATCTCAAGGGGACGGGATACCAGAGATCCGGTTCACGTATCAGATCCTGAAAAGAAGCCACATGATTAAGTCTGATTTGAGAGATGATAAGTGTGGCTTTTCTTCTAAGTTGTTATTTACAATGTTCTGAGCCTTTCTAGGTTTGTTTCAAAATTATCTTCCTCAATGATTAGAGTTTGTAATAGTTTCCCATACCTAATATATAACCAATTCGTCAACCAAAACTGCTGTTTCTATGCTTATAGATTTTCATGTCTTCCCATGTGTACGGCTGAGCATAAGGATACAGTATAAGCGAATCATGTCTGGCTCTACTCTGCTTAGCTGTAACTCAGAAAGGAGACTCACTGTATATCACCTTATTCAATACCTTCTTTCGAGTCACAGGCGTTTACAGCAGATATTTGACTCCTCAGCCTGTCATTCTTAGAACATTCCTCCTGGGATCGAGAAATTTAGCACTATATAAGTAGATGACGAAACGCTTATCAGTATCACTTATTTGCTCTTTTGTGCTAACCTGGAAGGCTCTTAGAGCGGTATAGCATTTTCTTTGCTCTGCAGCTGCAGCAGTATACTTTTCTTTTGAAGTATCACAGAGCTTCTGCTCTTCTTGAAGCCCAAGTTGTACCTTTCCTAACTTCTGCACTTTAAAGATTTTGTTACGACAACTCATACAGCTAAACGTATGTAAGTTGGGCTAGATTCATGTTTTGTGCCTCAGATACCTAAATGTATACATCTCAGTTTACCTGTTGGATTCCTTTCATGACTCCTTCCATGGAATCAATTAGCTTCACACGGCCAGCAGAAGTACCAATCACGTCTTGAAACTACACTCAAGTCAAGGTAAAGTTAACGAAGAAGAATGGTGAAAATGAAAGCTTTGACTCACCAAGAGATATACTAATTTTAGGAGAAAGCAGAAACGTAAATCAACTTAGTATGAATAGCCTCTCTTAACGATAAGTACATGATATCTAAAGGTATAATGTAGAGAGCAGTACAAAGAAGATGATGCTAGACACAGAAAATCAACTAAACAATAACGCATGTATCTACCTGGGAACCTATTGAATTCAATAATGATGTCTCCTTTAGCATCAAATCTTTTATTTCTAAAAGAGCATTGTATGTCCCGTAGAGCTTCCTAGTTTGTTGAAGTTTCTCCTGTTTATAGACAGAAATTGAACATAAAGGTTAGTCAATCAGTAGTAAGCTAGTAAGCTCATTCTCAACCATGAAACAAACCCGCAACAAAATATTAATTTAACAATTCGAACCTGAATACAGACATTCAGCTCTGAGAATCTTCTTTCATATCTGCACGGAATGAAATACTGGACTTTAGCGTGCAACAATACAGCAAAGGGGAAATTAGCCATAGTAACACTGGATTCCTAAAAGCTAAAGGCAAAGCAATTTGACTCCTGACATGATGATTCCATATCTTTACAATATAATTAATGATAATTGCTCATCAGAATAAAGGGAATAGGGTTAAATCGGATTCATTGTTGAGATGCAAGAGTTTCAACGTGAAGTAGTACACACTAATACGAAGTGCCAAATTCAGGGCAGCGTCTTTGAAGTAAGCAAGAAGTGGGGGAGTAAGGGCATACTGGAGGAGTTCAGATTGGCATGGCACATCATCAATCTGTCGCTTCAGAGACACTATTTCTCTTAGCGTTGCTGCAAGCTCCTACAGTGAAACGAGGAGAACAACCATAACCTTCTCAGAAAAATAATGGAAAAACCTGAATCTCAACTCCATAATGCTCCAAACCAATAACTAAAAAAGGAAATATAAATAAGTAATCTCAAGATGCATAGAGATTGTCTATAGCATAGAAAGGGTACCTTCTTTGCTGAAGTCAGATGATCCAGAGATTCAACCAACAAAACATCTAAATCTTCCTCAGGAATCTCACCATCAGACCCCTTTGCGACTCTCTCCTCCAAAGCACAAACTGCATCTTCTAAAGCAGAACGCTTAGCATTGCAATTAGACCAGACTTCAGATTCCTGTTTTTCTAACTCCTGAAAAATACCTACAACTGTTGAGTTTCGCTAATAACAGTTTAGTATTGAGAACAAGAACTTCCGGAAACCTACCACACTTATTTACCTTGAGTGATTTCAAAAGAGGTATCAACTCCTGGACTGAAACATCAACACCTTGAGCGCTTATTCTTTCACGCAACTGCTGCAGCTTATCCTTAACATCAAATTTTCTCTGATTCTAAGGTACAAAATGACAACAAAGAGTGTTTGATCAAGAACACCAGTGTAAGACAGACTAGGAAACAAGAAACTTTTGTTTTGCCCAAAACAAAGCACCTGTTCGTTCACTTTCGCACTCAATTCTCTTATGGACGCCTTCAGATTTGTCACCATTTCCCCAGGCTGCCCTGAACTACATTTCTCCTTCCCAGAAGGAAAAACCTGTGGTTTCAGAGTATATCAGAATTTTCATAATCTAACAGATCAATGTAGCATCGAAGACAAGTTCATTCAAATAGACAAATCCCGTCAGGAAGTCTCTGAATTCAAGCAAATGGAAGCTATCGTTTTCGAGTAGCAATCAAATTATGCACAAATAAATAGCAAATCGAGGAAAATCAAGGAGGAACGCTCGTGCTAACCTCTTCACTGCTATCTTCTTTCCCCATCACTTTTCTCTAAATCTCCGAATGAATCCTTCAGAGAAGGAGAAAAGTATCCCTTTTTAAAAATGGGTCAATCTTCACGCAGCTGCTTAAGTCACTCCCCGCCGGTGACTTCTGACTTCAGCGACTCATAACTCATAGGAACGATCTCAGAGACGACGGAACCATCACGATTGAGAGACAAAGACGACTTTCACTGGCGTGGCACTTTTAGTTTGCGTTTAAAATGGTTAATGAAATGAAATAGCGTTTACAACTTTCGCGTTTGCGTTTACTCTTTTTTTACTTTTGTTGTTAACTCTTTTTTTTTTTTTTTTTTTTTTTTTAAAAGTATACTACTTTTAACATGCTTACAATTTTAGAAGAAGCAAGGTCTACAAAATGGTGACTATTGGCTTTGAAGAGACAAAAACGAATTGAAGAGTGTCAGCAATTAAGCTGAGCCACAATATAAAATAAATAAATAAACACTAAGATTACAACACAGTTTTCACAATTCGTCAAGATCCCAATTACGTCAGATCATACAACAACATTGTTCAACATCAGAAAAACTATCTTGAGATCCAAGATGATTTTGGCCGAGAAACAACTAGAAAGACGAAACGAAACACAAGTTAAAAAGCTCCCACGGCCCGAGAATAATAATACCTAAACACAAACAAACTTGTCTTGATTTCACTTCCACAGCTTCACTAGCTTGTCGTGACTAGCTGATGCAACCAATCCAGTTGCAGTTGAAACAGCCAATGACGCAATTAGCCCGTCGTGAGCTGGCAATGTCATTGTCTTGTTCTCTGACATGTTCCATAGTTCTAAAGACTATACACACACACGCACATTTCACAAAGTTTAGGAAAACAACACCAGATTCTAAAGTTGGGATTTTTGGATCAAAAATGACAAACTTTTGAGAACACATTGTAATGATTGATGATATCAACTTTACCTGGTAACAACCAATTACGAGCAGCGAAGGGTAAGTCGGATGGAAAACACAAGACTGGAATTTGTTGCCATTGCAGCTTAGCTCATGAACACATTCTCCTTCACTCCCTGTCCCGAGCGTCCAAACTTTTACCATATCTTCACTAACCGAAGCCAAGAAGTCACCCGAAGGATCCCAGCATACCGAGTTTATCGGATTAGTATGGCCCTGTACAGAGGAATTAGTAGACTTTTTTTTTTAGTTGCTCTCTTAGTAGTTAGTCGATATATCATACAAAACAAGCATCTATCTCACAATATCAAATAAGAAAAGTTTAAACACTAAACCTGCAAAGAGTGTCGACAAGCTTGTGTTTCAACATCTAGTACAGATACAACATTTGCTGATGAAGCCGCGAGATACTTTCCAACACGTGGTTGGAACCTCATCTGGGTGCTACCACCCTGTGAAAAGACATAAGTGAAATTAAATGTATCGATATGCTAATTAAAGCAACCAAATAATGTTGAACTATTGGCTTTGAAGAGACAAAAATATCTACCTTGTACACTCTTGTGCAACTTCCATTGTTGATGCTCCAGTACCTTATTTCGCTATCATTGTCACAGGAACATATGAGATCATCCTTGTTGGGATGGAAGTCAAGTGACGTAACCATAGAAGAATGTCCCATGAAAGTGCGAAGGGAATAACCTTTCTGCAATGTAGGTTCACAAACTCTTAAGATATCACAACATCAGTATAAACCAACATAATCATGAAGAGATAAAACAACATAGTGAAATCGATCAGCCTTCACTTTACATTATCAGCATCCCAAACCCTGACAGTTTTGTCAAACGAAGAAGTTGCAAGGCGGGGCAGGCTCGGACTAAAACGGACATCTGTTATCATAGCCGTGTGCTCCTCAAGGGTGGTCTTTGGCTTCATAGTGTCTGTGTACCATAGTACAGCCTGCAATATGGACCAAACCAAGAGGCTCTTTGAGTTTCAGAACGCCACAAGACCTCATAATGATTTCTGGCTAACCTTTTTGTCATGTCCGGCACTAGCAAGCATTTTCCCATCCGATGAGAAGTGGCAACATGTAACTTTGCTTGTGCTCGCACGTACTGAGTTCACTTCAGTAAACGTGAAACCTAGTGCAGAGGCATCATTGAGGTGATTGAGAAATACTGTCAGATTACAGAAGAAAAGTTCACCGTGTTATTGTTGATTAATGTTGAGTGGGGCAAAAACACATACCTTTACTAACATCCATACACCGCCCAACGGCGTCCCGTTGATCACCATCCTCCTGGGATAAAAAAGACTCAACGTTGTCGTCTAGTGACCCATCTTCCACAAATCGATCCATATCAGCCTGCAATATAGCCAATAATTGATGCTACTAATTCATATTGATTACGAAATGCACTCCCACTAACAGTTTAAAGAAACCCACCAACTGATTTGATGGAGATGTAAGAGTCCCAGTTCCCTCAGTGCCAAACATCATCATTGATTTGGAGGAACCACCACTATGCGGCAGATTAGGCATAGAAATGACATCTCCAGGAGTATGAGTTGAAGGTGTAGAAGGTGCTGAGCTTGGTGATGGTCCCGCAGTGTTACCCGTTCCTGTACTATTAGCTGGCCCAGAAGACGAAACCGGTTGCTTTCTTTTCCTCCCACTCTGATTCTTCAATACCTTCAATTGAATACAAAACATTTTAGGGATCAACCTCAGACTCACTAGAAACTAAAATTTTATGTAACAGATATCATTGAAACATGAACTTGGAAAAGAAACAGGAATTTAAGAACAGACCTGTTCATTTCCTCTAAAAGAATTTGACATGCTACCATCCATCGTAATACTACCGCCTCCTCCCAATTTATCTTGTTGATGAATGTTGTGATTTGAACTCTGAGATTGCTGATTTGAAATAGCGTGCTGATTAAGTGCTTGTGCCTGTGCCTGTGCCTGTGGCTGTGGCTGTGGCTGTGGCTGTGGTGGATTTCCACCACCCTGCTGTTGATGCTGCTGCTGTAACAGAGCCATCTTTAACTACAGAGCATAAGCAGTTATTAACGCAAACGTCCAGCCTTTGAAAATGTGCAGAGATTACAATTTTTTCAAAAAATACAAGGCAAACCTTTAGTAGCATGTCAGTGTCTCCACGAGGCAAAAGAGGGCCACCAGATTGTAAAGACGATCCAACATTAGGTAACACATCCCCGACAGAACTCCCAAGGCCATCCTTTCCGAGGCTCATGCTCCGGTTGTTCAATAGCATTTTCAGTCTTCTGTTCTCTTCACTGACAGATTGTGAATTTAGATTCTGTTGAGCCAGCATGAGCTGTTGCTGATGTTGCGGAGTCAACATGTTGAGTTGGTGAAAAGACTGAGGAGATTGCATAAATGGCTTTTGCTGTTGAAGAAGACCAGAACGAAGCTGGTCAAATCCCTAAATCAAGAAAGAAAGCAGCAGTCAGATTGGAAATTCCTTTGAGACAAAAGAGTGAGACAAGCCAAATAAAAATGTATTGTTAAAGCTTACGGTGAGTGGCCACCCTTTAAGTGTAAGGTTGTTGCCTTGATTTGAACCTGAAACAGGAAACAAGCACTAATCATAATCAAGTTTTTGGGAAGAATTCTTGCGGGCTGAAGTACTTTTACTACATTTGACACGCTTAACCTACTGACATGATGCCCTCAGGATCGAAAAAAACTAGCAAACCTACCGGGAATTCCAATCAACGACCCTTCTGGAACAGCAGTTCTGGGAGTGAGCACAGGATTGATCTCACTTTTTATATCCTAAACACAAATAAGCCCAGCAAGTATTAACTAACAGCAAGAGCCCTACAAGGGACTAGACACTACATAGATTCAATATTACATACCACTGCAGACCCAGGAAGTTGCTGATTTCGAGCTTGAACCTGTGGCGACATACCACCACTTGTACCATGTAACACTTGCCTGATATTCACCGGCATTAGAACAAGAGAGATAAATTGAATAATTAATCGTTGCAATATTTATTTTCATACTAAGTGAGGTAGCAGAGAATATAAGTGGAAACAATGAAGGTAGAAGTATGAGAGCAGCACCCTGCAGGCTGTCCGGAAGCTGCAGCAGATTTCAACATCGATGCATGATTTGGATCCAACAGTTGCCCAACATTGTCCCCAAATCGCTGTAGCCAACAAAAATTTGAATTATAACATTTCATGAAACTAAGGAGTGAGTGAGTGACAAAAAGAAGAGGTGGAATTTAAAACACATGCCTAGCCTAAACTAACCTTCATAGCAGCCTCATCTAAGGAATCCCTCTGAGTAGGCATTTTGACCCTCTCCTCGTATGCCTTACTTACTAAGGTACTCCCAGACCCAGGATTTTGCCTCATAACCGGGTCACTGTTATTACCAACAAGTCCATTTGCTGATCCATTAGCAAGGTGGGACGCATCCCTCCTCTGTGACTGCTGCTGTGGTGTTGGCTGCTGTTGGTGTTGAGGCGCTGGTTGCTGCTGCTGCTGTTGTTGAGATGGTGGTTGGTTTTGATGTTGTTGTTGTTGTTGCTGCTGCTGCTGCTGTTGCTGATGATGATGTTGTTGTTGTTGCTGCTGTTGCTGCTGTTGCTGTGCACGTTGTAACAAGAGTTGTTGCATTTGTATTTGCTGCTGTTGTTGTTGTTGCTGCTGCTGTGAAACCTGTGGATGTTGAGATTGCTGCAATTGCTGTTCTCGCGCTTTAATCATCTGTGTCTGGAAAATAAAAATACACAAAGTTAATTGGAGAAAATCATCTAAGCCAACTAATTGGAGAAAACATTTCCGAATTTACATAATACACTTCAATTTTATAATAATGAGCAGCCCTAGTAAGCTTTACTGGGTATGATCTATATTCTGCTTTGGGAAACCCTCTCAACAACTAAGAGATCCATTCTAAATCTTCTCTTCAAACATAAAGGACAAAGGAGAACACAGTTCAACTGTAAGCAATCAAGCTGCTAACTAACTCCATACCACTAACTAAAGAGAATATTAAAGCTTTGCACAGATATAAAATCAGTAGTGGTGTGGGTAAACAAAGAAAGAGACCTCGATGTAAGATGCAGCAACCTCGGAATGCTTCTCATTGGTCCTAGCAATAAATATATCCCAGAAGACAGACCACCACTCAAACAGAAATCCGCCAGGTGCGTCAATAGCTACAAAACAGTGCGAGAAGAATGTGAAGTTCATTAGAAAAACAAAAGAAGTGCAGAATGAAGGATCTTCATTAGAATCATAGTATAAAAAAGGGTCAAGAAGATTGTGATTTCTTACCGACTGGATCCGATGACACTTTTCCTTCAGCTTGGAAAGCCTGAGCAGTAGCTTTTAAATCTCTTTTAACCAGATAATCGTGGATATAGACATCCAACCTGTTACATCCAAAATTTTTATTTATAGCAGCAATGTAAACAACAATCACAATATAAGAATACATAACACATCAGAATTTTCTTTAAAAATCTCAGCAAAGGGCACTCCCGAAAGAGTAGTATAACATCAAACTTAACAGTGTCCCTGAAACAAACCATCCCGTTAATAGCAGACACACAAAACTAGTTGTGTTACAATCAGGAAACTTTCATGATGGAGCTTTTAAAGTCACACTTGCATACCAAAAAGAAGAGTAAATTCGGGACAGTAACATATAAAACCTGATGACACAAGAGTCAACCAGAATTGGATAAACCAAAATATCCAGAACTTTTCAAGCCCCTTGAAAGTGACTGACAACACAAAGAACTAAACTTTGGCAAAACATGCAAATCTTACCAAACTAAAAGTCCCCACAACAACAAAAATCTAGCAAGAATGCTTGCTGAGAATAGAAACTAGAAAATCCGCAAAGTAACACAACCCCTAAGGCCTAAAACAAGCAAGAGAGTCATAGGAGGAATGTGACAAGTTGAAAAGTAACAAGAAGCTAACCCAGAAAGAATTCAGGTCAAGTATATAAGCTATTGAAACTTAAAGGACTCTAATAAAAGTGTAGAGGAACACAAACCCTAGAATCAAACAGTAGCTGGGGACGAAAAAACAATGCATTATATAATCCGAACCCTAGAAACAAGCAAGCAAAACCTAGAAATCACTTGAAAAGACCCAGAATCTAAAACCCAACCAAAAATTAACGTCTCCAGTAGCAAGCAGCAGCAAGAATATTAGTGAGGAAAATCAAAACCCACAAGAATGAAAAACTCACATTTTATCTGCTTCCCAGTTGGTCTGAGACATCTCTTTTGTTCTTCGACAAAACAAACCCCACAGACAGTTGTTTAGAATGTCAGATTCCCATGTAATGACTAATAATGATATCTTACATAAGAGCTTCGCATCCCTCTCAGAAATTATTGCACAGCAGAAACAAAACAAAACAAAAAGAAATCAATGATTTTCCCCTTTTTCACCTCCCCACCTAATTTTCCCAGAGAGTGACGAGATTAGCACTTGAAATAAGCCAAGCAAAATCAAAAGAGAGAAAATAAGGGAAGAAGGAGAGAGAGAGAGATGATACAAGTTTTAGAGAGAGAAAATTCAAGAGAAAGACGAAAGCAACTCTGTAAAAAGAAGCATTAGAAGTAGCTCAGCTCGGATTATAGCAACTAGCGAAATATAATTAATTTTATTACTGTAAGTAATGGATGAAAGAAAAAGAAAAGGAAAAAAAAAAAGATGGATTTTTCTGACTTGAGAAAAAAGACAGATTTATTTCAGATATTTTCTTCTTTTTTTTGGCGTCAGATTATCTCAGATATAATAGATGCAGATGATATTTCCAATAGACATTTTGTGTGCTAAATTCGTTTTTTTGGTGGGAGAAAACGTGTTTTTCATTATATTAAAATGATTTTATTTACCTCTTCAAAATACAATCTTGACCGAAAAATATATTTTTATTAATTGAACAAAAGTAGTTTCCATGTCAGTTGTTTTGGGTGGACGGAATTGCAGAGGATATATATGGAGGGTAGCTTTATTATTAGTGCGAAATTCCTAAAAAGCCCTCATCGAGTTGTAAATTTTACGTGAAGTAGAACGCCTTTGGCAAAGTACTTTTGCTTTTAATGACAAAAATAACCTTTTATAATCATTGAATTGACGCAAATCTCTTTTTCGTTTTTACGTATATTTCTCTTTTTTCCAATTTGTCGTGTTCGGTGTCAATTATATAACTCAAATTCGTGTAGTTTTTAGACTAACCGATAATTGACGTTAAAATAATACTTTTAGTTGTGTTATAAAAAATATTATTAAATAAGTTAATTTATACGTCATAAACACGTTTCTTTATTAATGTTGTCGCGTCTTAAATGAAATTATAATATACTCATAGAATCAAAGCTAAGTTCCTGGTTGATACCAAAAAAAAAAAAAAAGCTAAGTTNAAAAAAAAAAGCTAAGTTTCCTAAATTAATTATATAAATAAAATAGTATTCACAATATCTTTTAAATCTTTTTAAAATGGTGATTTTTCGTTAAAGACAATCATGATCTTGATTCATATTCTTGATCAATTTCAATTTGTACTCTTTGTAACGATCTCCAAACATTTTTAACAAATTCATACTACATGGTACCGTGTATGAGTTTGAACATGATATCTCGTTTTCAAATTGTCGATATTATACAGAAACATCAAACATTTATCGTGGAGTTATACCCAATCGTTGGACTCTCATTATAACATTATATATTAGACTTGACACCAATATCAAACCGTGTCTTCCTTTGCAACTTTTCACCCAGCTATCGAATCTTGAATTTTTGAAAATTACAATCATCACCGTTTTCATAAAATTTCATCATTTTTGTTAAATCCTTTTTTGTCAACTTTTATTAAATCGTTTATCGGGTCATTTTGTCAACACCAACGCATCATCAGAAGAGTATTTATCATGTGCAAACCTTAAACGAACACCTACAATGTTTTCTAGATATCGTACATATTGAACCTATTCGTTTGTCTTGGATCTTGATCTTCATGATAACAGTTTCCCGTTTCCGATCTCGGTTCATAATCTCGATCAATTTCCTTACAAAATTAACTGTTTATTTATCGTGTTATTATAAAAGAGCTTCTTTCAAGTTCATAGGCTTAAAAGTTAAAATAGAAACAAAATATTCCATGTAACGCTGAGCACACGTCTTTTTAAGCTACCTTGAAAAACAAATGGCGTTTTTTTAAGATTCATAAATAAATAGTGTATTAAAGTTCTAAAAACGCAATATAAGTGCTTTAAAAAAAATTAAATTGTTTCCCTATATTATAATTAATGTGAAGGTGCTTTGACTAATCCTAGACTACAAATAGTGGTGCAAAGTCCTGCTTAAAGAATTAACAATTTCTTTAGTGTGGAATTCATTAATTACTGGAAAAACTTCAATCTTGTCCGGCATTAAAACCAAACGACGTAGAATGCTCAATTAATCATTAAAACTCATATTACTACGGCGACTTTGACTATAACAAAGATTCACTTATGGTCTTATGGGTGAGTCCATTTCAATCATATTACGGGTCCCTTCTAATCCCTATTATTTTGATATTCTTTTTCGCGTTGAAAAAGGAGAAAGTCGATTTAAGTATGTTTAGTGAAGATGTCAACAATGTATGTTGACTAAATTTTTAAAATAATTGCAGTTAAAACAAAACTTAAAAATATATTTTCGGGAACAATTTGATGTTTGTTAGGCCCACCATTAACTCTCAGAGTCCATAAGACGAAGGCCTTTCTAATCTTCTTTTGTTAATTACAAGACCAATGCCATGCATAAAGCAAATTCAACAAGGAAATGAGTCAAGCAGAAGCAGCAGCATGATTTTTGAAGGTTAGAAAAATAACGAGAGTTCAATAAGTCAATTCTATTCTCATGACAACCATGGTTCCGAGAGATGGCCCCTACAAAAAAAGAATAAATTTGGTTAAAGATATTAGGTTCCGAGAGATGGCCTCTATTACATCGCGAAATGGAAGAATCTGCGCAATCAACAATTAAGGGCTCGTGAAGCAGAGGAAAAAATCAAGAAACTCAGCCCAAAAAATCACAAAGAAGAAAGGCAATTGGGCCACGAAGAAAATTAAGCCCAATTTAGATATGGATTTTCGTGGAAGTTTAAGGAGACAAAAATAGCAGAAGTAAATGTTTTACTAGATAATACAAAACTAGATACTCTATCATGACCGATAGAATTAAGTACTGGGCACTTTAATTAATTGTGCATCCCAAATCTTATAGAGATAAGGTAAAAGAAAATAAGACGAAACAATGTATACTTCTTATTAACCTTGTACACAATTCCATCTTCCCTTGTTTTTTTTATAATGATTTTTTTTAAATTGCATTTGATAGTTAGAATCTTGCAATTGAATAGCAAAATTGCTGTTTTTTTTTTTCTCATATATATGACCGTGTTTCCACAGTTTTTTTTTGCTTAAACACGTAGAATAAAATTGCATACGTTCTAATAATAACTATAACTTACCTAAAATTAAGCAGTTTAATTTTAATAGTTGCAATGAAATTAATAAATACACATGTTATAGTCAAAAGTGAAAAAAAAATGAACAGATAATTCAAAATATGACAAACTTAAAAGCTTAAACACAAATTGTATTGTTGGGCAATGGGTATGGTGGAGGATACTAAGATATAAAAATTGGGCATAGCAATAGGAAATCTAAGAGTAAACTTGGACGGAGGATGCAGAATCAGCAGAGGACACGACATGTCTATTCTAATGAAAGCTTTGCTTTTGTCATCATATGTACACATAAATACAAACTTCAAATATTGACTCGCACGTTTTCTCAAGTTTCACATATATGGCTACATATGATACGTGAGTATAAGAGAAGTGCATTTGTTTCTTTGCATGGCAAATCCCCATGCATCTTTTTTTTTGTCGTATTTGATTATTATTTTTTTGGTTGTATACGATGCAGCTGATGCGTGCAGTGGGTTGATTAGTACAAGTGCATGCAAACTCAAGAGTGCAATAAGGAAGGTACGGTTCATCGGATCATGGTTATATATCTCGATTCTAAGTCCCCTTCCTCGTGGTCCATCCCTTAATCTTACATCACTATTATATCCTTAAAAATTGATCTTTAGCCTCAGACAATTGTATATTTAAATAATGTTAAAACATAATTTGGAATTTTACTCTTCCCCTCTCTTTTTTTATTGTCAATATCCCCTACTTGTAACCAATAGAAATTCAGTCATTAATTAGTCGATGGAGATGTATGAGCGTTTTGAAAAAAGTGAAACGGAAGAACGTAGAAACATAGTGTACTTGACTCGTTGGTCTTTTATGATGACATATACACACGAATTTCAAATAAAACGGATAAACTTATCAATAACATGAAATCAACTGAAACTGGAAATAATTGTTTAATATATTTGTAAGTGTATTTTGTTAATAAATACGAAAGAATGTTTTACATTCAAATAACTAACGTATAAAGATGGCGACCAAAGCGATTAGCATCATTTGGTCAAACAAAACACGGGAAAATGAAGGTAGCTTTGTAAACCAAATGTGTTGTACATTAAACATGGTTAAAACTTTTAACAAGAAAATAACATAGTTAAAACGACTAAAATATAAAAGAAAATTATATAAAGTGGATTGGAGTATTGAACCGAAGGAAGCAGCAAGTGAAGAGAACGGTGACACACTTAACATGCAAAGAGAAATGTCAAATCCATCATGAAAATTGACAGTGCCTGCAAAATGGTCAGTAGGACAAAGCCCCTAACTATAAAAAAAAATTAAAAAAAAATTAAAAAAAAATAAAAAATGCAAGAAATATAATAATATACATAAAAAGAGTGACGTAAGTGTCTGAGCATAGTTAACGTAAGGTGTGCATGGATGCGTGTCATAACGTTTCTCGAATTCAATGCCCTCAAATAGCGTTGAACTTTTGAATTATTTTATTTATAATTGACTCGCATTTTTGTTGGTAAAGGATTTGACTCATTTTACTTTTAAATTAGTATGGTTGGTGAGGCTGATTAACATAAAACTAAATAGTAAATACGATGTTATCGAAATTTAAACTAAAAAGGTACTAAAAATGTTGTGACAAAAAAAAAAGGTACTCAAAATGTTTGAAAATTGATCAAATCTAGATATACGAATATCAATGTTTTCTTGTATTTTTATTTTTATAAAAAGTCATAAAAATTGTAAATAATTTAAGTAAGTATTTTGTTATAATTTATAATATATTTCTTTTTTTTTACGACTTATAATATATTTCTATATAATTAATTTTTTATGATATGGGACCAAGTTCTATTATGACTCTTCGGACACTAAATCAAACGTGTTTTGTTTACTTATTGAAACGGAGCAACTGATAGTGTTAATTGGTGAATTCTAATAGCTGGAGAAGTTCGTTAATTTCAATACAATCTACCAAGTAGATAGGTTCAATAAAACATTATTTTTTTTATCAAATAGAACTGTTTTCTTCTTCTTTTATTTTCCATACGTGGTTCTACTATTCTTCTAGCAATCTAGCTGTTTGCACAAAGTTATAACTCGAATATACAAAGATAATTTAAAGCACCGAGTATATATATTTTAGACACGTAAACCAAACAAAAGTCATTACTCCAATGAGATGTGAATGCAATGGCGATTTGCTTAAGTCAGTTGAGTGAATGAAGTTGTATATTTTGGGTAAAAATGCTAAAAATGAAACCCTAAAAAGAGAGTTATCACTTATGAGAAAAGCGCGTGTGTGTGTCTCTAAAAATGCTAAAAATGTATGAATCTCTCATGGCGGCAGAGAGAGAGAGAGCGACGGATCAATTTCGTAGAAAGAGATCGTCCATGCGGTGGTAGCAGAAGAGTGTCAGCTCTCTCTCTTTCTCTCTCGATTCTCATTTCAGTGACAAATCATCAGTGCCCACCATCCTCCCTCCCTCCCTCTTCCTTACGTCTGCATCTCTCTCTCTCTATATATATATACACACTTCATTACATATCTATTTGTCTCTCTTACGTAAATGTGACACATTTCAATATATATGCTTTATTTTCCCACTATAAAATCGATTTTTACCATTTACCCACTACGGAATTTCATTTGAGATTAATATGTCGTGGGATTAATGTATATCATTTTTCAAAAATAGTCGAGCAACTGAAGCAAAGTACATATTTCTTTATATAAATAACTCAATTATATTTCTAGAAATTGTTTGTAGAATCGACGGTGGCATGAAATAACTCAACTATATTTAGATGTGAATTGGTGTAGCTAGCAGTGTTATGGGAGGTGACTGTAAAACTCGATCTTCATGATTCAGTCAATGACAATCCCTTTTGATTACTATCCGAATATCTCTTTTTGAAAAAGGGTTTACTTACTATCCGAATATCTTGAGAACAATCTTTCTTCGAAAGGTCTATTACTCTATTTATTCAAAAGATTAGATGAACGTTTTGGAATCCCGACCTCCAATCCTGATTTAACTTTTATTTATTATAAAGTAAAAGGTAGACTTTTAGTCTTCCTTCGACATATATTTCGATAATAATGAATTGCTATTGAACGTATAAGGATAAAATAAAATTCGCACCTTACCATTAAATGGTTCAACATTTATTTAATTTTTCGGTTTCAAAAAACATTTATTTAATTTTTTTTTTTTTTAACGTTGTAACTTGTAACAAATCTTTTAACCCAGCTAATAAGAGTGGTTATAAGCCATAGATGTGACAAGAAAAAGACGTTATTAATAAGAGAGTGACTTTGTCAATCTACTAATCTGGCTAACCACATCTATACAAGTTTATTTCTTCAATTTACAACATGCAAAATTAAGAGGTGATTTTCTTTATTTAAAACACTAATTACGATTTCGAGATAAGGACAAAATGAGAACTGCACATATTTTTGGTGGGCCCCTTGATTTCGTCTCTCCACTGGTCAGCTATTTCGCCAGCGATCTTAACGGCGTCAGACGCCGTTCCAAGGAGTCCTCTCCTCGTAAACCCAACCGTGTACAGTCCTTTCCCTCCTCTCCAGCCGTTAGGAAACGGCGCTTTCGGCATCCCTTCCTTGGTGAAAAAATCACTTCCCTGATATATATTTTTTTTAAAGGAGGTACTGTTCAGTTGGTGTTATTTTTATGTTTTTAATTAATTATTAGAGGAGTATAGGAATTATAGATGTGAAGCATATGCATACCTGAAGCCAAGTAGGCACATTGCTTTTGTAACCAGTGGCAAAGATGATAGAGTCAAAGTCCTTTTCTTGACCATCCATAAACTTTGCTCCACTTTTTGTGATTTCCTTTACACCTTCCATTATCTTCATTTTTTTTTAATAATAAAAGACAAACACAAATATTAGGTTTATCTACTATAAATGTTCATTATGTCATATATTTAGATATAGTATTTGTTAAGCTCTTTAATAGAAAAACTGATGAGTATATTTAAAAAGAAAAACAGAAAAACCGATTAGCTCGGAATTAAGGTTCATGACGACAAAAAGAAAAATGATTCACGGAAGCATAAATAGAAGATAGTACAAAATACAAACAAAAATTACCTTTTCCCGTTATCAAGAAAAAGAGAAGAAAAAACTTTTAGAACAAGAAAAACAAAACCTTTTTTTTTCCAACAAACGAACTCACATTTTTAAAACAAGTTCTTTTGTAGTTTCCACATTAACACGGTTCTTTTGAAAAGTTGGCTTACATACAATATTATTTCGTGGGCTCTCGAGAGTTAATGAGCTATAAATAAATAAGCAAAAGGTTACTGCTCTAGACCACGCAAAAATGTCACTAAAATACCACAAAACAAAGTTGAAAAAAGCTTATCAAAAAATAGAAATTGAAAGAAAGTATTATTTCCATAAAAATAATAGAAGGAACTAGCCGGCAATTTTTTATTTTTTTATTTTAAATAGAAGGGGATATAGGTAAAACGCACCTTAATCTTGCCAGATCTGACGAGAGACATAGCTCCGACGTCGAGAACAGGAGTTTTTCCGGTAATACTCTTAAGCTCAAGCGGACCAGTTTTAGGTCGACGGAGACCTAACCGGTCGGTATTTCCAAAGGAAAGATTAGCCATCAGTAACAAGAACTTATCAACAAGCCTCAATGGTAAACATTTGAGAAGTGTCATCCCAATTCCAAATGTTGATACCCCAAGTATCTCCCTTGGCAACACATGAACCTAGATGAAATAATTATAACATTATATACAAAAACGATAGGGCAATTAACCAAAAAAAAGAAAGAAGAATAAGTATATATGTTTCGACTTACGGTGTTTCGGACAACAAGATGTGGAGAAGCGTTATGTCGAACAAGATCCAAGCTAATTTCCATGCCGGAGTTTCCACATCCGACGACTAAAACTTTCTTTCGCCGGAATTCTTCGCCGCTTTTGTACTCGCTCGCGTGAACGATTTTCCCGCCGGAAAACTTCGCTATCCCCGGAATCTCTGGGACGTAAGCATCTGCGTTCTCACCGGTCGCCACGATAAGCCATTTCGAGAGATATTCTGTGTTATTGACAGTCTTTACTCTCCATAAACCGGAGGAGGAATCGAAAGCTGCGTTGTGGACGTTCTCGTTGAACCTCGGGACGATGCGGAAGTGTGAAGCGTAGGACTCAAGGTAATCCAAGAACTCGTTTTTAGAAGGGTATTTTGGGAAATTGTGAGGGAAATCCAAGAGGGGTAATCTGCAAAAGTGTTTTGGGAGATGGAGTTTGAGTCGGTCGTAGGTTTTAGATTTCCATAGAGATGCTATGGAATCAGAACGTTCTAGGATCAAAGAAGGGACTCCGCGGCTCGAGAGACATGCTGACGTGGCAAGACCGGAAGGGCCGGCTCCGATGATGATGGGACCGCGTACGAGGACGATCTGTTTGGTTTGGTGTTGAGGATGAGACTCCATTTGTGATGGAGAGAATAGAGGACGATGAAAGAAGTTTTGAAGAGTGGAGAGTAAAAGAGTGAGATATGTTTTACTTTTGAAGAAATGTTCTTTTGTGTGAGGGAAAGAATTGGAATTTATAGAGGGAGTTTCATTTGTTTTCTGTGTGGGGGACCTTCTAGATTCTCTATGACGTTCTCTTTACATGTTGCAAAACATAGTACCTTTTTTTTTTTTTTTTTTTCTGTAAAACTAAAAGTAATATTCTTACTTTCTTAGTCATTATGAATAGCGACGGCTGGTTATTTAAGTGGAATAATCAAAGAGCTAGAATTAGAGGATAAAACAGATCTAGATTACTAATTTACATAATAGCATAATGGTTTACCAAATCACACAATTGTATGTGGATTCACGAATTATATATTCAATTATTTATGATTCCACCCGCAACCATCACTGTTCGACCATATGAAGCCTAATTTTTTATATAGTAATTAATAAATGGTAGAGATTTTAATTATTAAGACGTTTAACATTTTTGGTTTTGGTACATAGATGTCAGTCACACACCGGAATCGCACTGTGGTTTTAAAAAAATTGTAACTAATGAATCACTAAAATGTTGGCATTCATATTAATTTAAAAATTCAAATGAGAATTAAAAATATATATATTATAAACATTTGAGCCCTAACATTGCTTTTAGACTTTTAGTGTATACAAAGAATGGAAATATCCAAAAATTTATAATATCTGATACATCCATGTTTACCCGAAAAAAAAGGGGATGTAGCAAAGTCTAGTCGTAGACAATGAATGCTGTTGGAGAAAAACGGTGAATGCTGAAATTAAAATTTTGTTAGTAAATCGATTTTTTCCAGAATACCATGAATATATAAGACTAATCCGACTATCAGAGTTTATCTAAGTAAAATCTAAAAAAAAAAAAAAAGTGTAGTTATCTCAAGTTCATATGATTGATCTAGGAAGCCTAGATATATAGTGTTTTTAATTATCATTATATAAAACTTGGAAATTGTAAAAAAAAATATCAGGAGATTGAAATGGATAATAGAAAGAGTGGTGAAAGAGTCATTGGAATAGTAAAATGGCAGTCCAAAATGACAGTGTAATAAATGGAAAGCGTGAAGGTTAAGTAAATTATTTGCTCTTCTTCCCATTTGATTTTGGGGAACGAATCGCCTAAAAGAAGACAATCCACCGATAAATTGGCTGGAAAATTTGAAAATCATATTGATGTTCTGAGTTAGCTTTTGTGCATTGTGTTAGCCAACATTCATTTAATTTCCATTTTCAAAATTTTCTTACACAACAAAACAAAAAAAAATTAATATATTTGACCGAAAGTTATTTTGAACATTGTAGATAAATGGTAAGGTGACTTTTGTTTGCAATAGATTATATGTTTCAAAGTATAGCTAATGTTTCAAAAAAAAAAATCAAAGTCCTCCGAAACATTAGCAGATAAAGTATATTTACAACGAATGGGTTAGGAATTTAAATAATTCTGATGTAGAAAATAATTTTAAAATAGAAATATATCGAACTACAATTTGATTACGAAGTGTATGAACGTGCGCCGAAATTAGCATAAGGTTTGTACAAGCAAGCATAATTCATTCACATGCTTCCTCAGTAAACTTTATAGCTTTAAGATGATTATTTCAATAAAATACTAAATATTTATTTTACCAAAAAAAAAAATACTAAATATTTAAGCGTCATTATTTTCCGTAGGATGATAAACTGATAAGACTTCAGAGTATGGATTACTCGGCATAAACTCAAGATATTTTATGGGTATTATATTATATGAAGACCTCGACATTTTTGATCTTATTGTTGTTGAACTGTATTAAAATATATTCATGACTCGTGTGATGCATTTGGCCACTATAGAATCCCTTTTTTTTTTCGGTTAAGCACTATATAATTTTTTTTTTGGGTGGTGGTGTATGGCATCTAATTAATATTAGAATACAGATGACAAAAAAATACTTTTTTTTTGGGTCAAAGCTCTATAGAATACTTTTTTTTCTCACTATAGAATACTTGAATTACATAACTTCTTGAATCGTTAAATGGCAATATTTTCCGGACTACAATTAAATTGGAACTTTGGGTGGTCATCTAAGATTTACCTTAGAAAAATTCGGAGACGCGTCGTTGTAAAATTAACAAAAATAAAATCATACAACATATTTGATTATCTGAATCTAACACTTCGCATCCAAACTTTCTAGGGGAATCTAGGGGTCGAGACTAAATGCAATGATTAAAGGATGGCTATTATTGACTAGTTAATGACTTTTTTTTTTAATTTGGTTATGGGAAAAGAAAGCTTGTTGGTAGGTTATAATGATGAAAGATAAACAAGGGTATAAGAAAATAATTGGAAGTACAATTTTAATCATTGATATGAATATTCCTTTTTTCTTTCGACTTTCGTTATGAAGCTGCATAATGAGTGCCATGCAGGTGGTTCTACTCTAAATATATATAGATTTATCTTATTAAATAAGAGCGTATATGTGAGTAAGATAGTTTTTATAAAGTAATTTAAAAATTAAATAGTTTAAAAAATATATTTGAGAAATGAATAGTTTTTCACGGGAAAACTGTCTAATTCCACCCCAAAACTTTCATATTGGTGCGGATACACACAAAGTTTCGACTTCTTTATTGAACTACATAATCATAATTGAACTGTGTATATCCATCCAATCAAAAACTTTCGATATATTTACCCACATATTTGGTTTTACGTAGTTATGATAGACCAAAAATTGCTTAACCGAATTGGTTTTTATTAAACCGTATTTAGACCGAATTAAACCCTTAACTTGAATAATAGAACCCTAATTGGAATCGCTCTGGTTCGTCTTTTTCCTCTAACTTCTCTTCGATTTCCTCATGGGTTCCGATGCTTTATTTCAAGTATTACTCAAAGACTATAGTTAATTTGATTTTGATTTCAGATTTACTAAGTCAAATTTAGAGTTACAAATTAAAAAAAAAAACAAAACTAGTGGTCCTCGACAACCATGGTGAAAGAGACTTTTTATTGGGTCCTCCACAACTATGATTTTATTTTTTTCTTTGAAATTTCTTTCTTTTTTATGAGTCTTTGAAGACTTCTGTACAAAATTCCAAAACCAATTTCATACTTTCGTCAATCTCTCTTTTACCCTATCTCTCTCTCTCTTCAAAGAAAATGGAAAAAGATGAAGAGACGCATAAATTGCAGAAAGAGAAGAAGAAAAAGAAGCAACACGATGAAGAAGATGACAAAAAACAAAAACGAGACTAGTTTTCTCCATCTGCAAAATCTCGGCTTCAATCGCCGTCACAACTCAACAATCATAACTCCGAGTTGTCTTCTAGATCATCACTTCATTCATTACCACCAATAACAATAGATTCTCCTCTTGATTCACCCAACGTCTCTTCAATCTCCGATAGCCATGGATCTTCTCCTCACACGATCATCCCAACTCCTTTTGTAGCTTCGATTGTGACGAACTTTAAAAATAAAAGTTTGCAATCCACGACGATGAAGAACACATCGAGATCGAGGAGAAGGAGATAGCAAGGGATTTCAGGTTAAGATTTTGGGTTTTGGTATAAAATCGGTCTAAATACGGTTTAATAAAAATTAATTCGGTTAAGCAGTTTTCGGTTTAAAATAACCATGCAAAACCAAATTTGTGGATAAATAGAACGAAAGTTTCTAATTGGGTGGATATACACAGTTCAATTCTGATTATGTAGCTCAGTAAAGAGGTCGAAATTTCGTGTGTATCCGCACTGATATGAAAGTTCTGGGGTGGAATTAGACAGTTTATATTTGTGAGATAGAAAAGATTGTGAGAGGAGAATAAAACAAATTAGAAGAGAAAGACAAAAATGCCCTTCAATTTATTTGGTGGGATCCGATGGTGTACAAATAAAATGGTGTACAACTATATGGTGGTGTACGAGATATGATTGTTAAACACTAGTGATTGTATACCATTTTAAACAAGTGTTTGTACACCATCTTGTACACTGTTATATTTTACAAGTATAAGCATTGGTGTACGGGGTAAGACGTAGTGTACATGCACTATTATTTTATATTCATATCTGGTACACTATATTTTCAATCATCATCATACATAATTTTGTACACCATCATATTTTGTATATGTACAAGCACTATTGTACCAAAATGGCGTAGTGTACAAACATTCTTGTTATACCGTCATATCTAGTATACCATATTTTATATTATCACTGTACACTATATTTTACTGTATTATTGTACACTGGTGCTAAACATGCCAAAACTATAACAAAATGGAACTTATTAAATTCAGATTATTTTTTATAAATTAATATATAGTTATTATGATTTTTGAATTAAAATTGTTTAACTATATCAAATTATAAGAGTTAGGAGAAAAAAATTCCTTTCTCTCTCTTGTTGATAAGAGGAGAGGTATTTCGGTCATTTTCAAAAACTCTCCTCTAATACATTTCTCTATTACACAAACAGTGAAAACTACTCATTCCTCAAATAAGCTTTTAAAACTACCTACGTTTTAAATTATACTTTCTAAAACTACATATCTTCCAAAATAACTCATTAAATAACAGGCCCATGTTGCAAACCTATTCTAGTTTCATCGTAAGACATTTAATAAAAAATGGACATGGGTTACATGAACATTAAAAACTTGGATTGTAAATTTTAATTGACTACAAAATTTGTTTAATGCTGTGTAAGTAATTGCATGGACTTATTCTTTTTTATATCAATGGTTTGTTAACGAAGTCTTGATTGAATTTCGGGATTTACAATATATATAGTCAACTAATTGTATCCAATTAAAAACGTTAATCACATATTTATGGTTTCTTTTTATTGTTCAACTGTAAATTAATTTTGTGTTTTCAAACAATATTTAGACGAAAATGCAACCGAATTAATTTCCGACAGCAAAATAATTTTTAATACAACCAATTGAAATTGTTGCGTATAGTGATTATTTTGGCCAATATGATCTATTTTTAGTTGATCAATGAGAATCTAATGGGGTTTGGTTAAGATTTTAGATTAATGATATAACATGGTGGATAGGTTTAATTACTTGCAGCTGTTTCTCGTCTTCTTTTCGTCTTTTTTTTTGTTAATATTATTTTCATATGATGCACCTAAGTTGCGCATGCATGCTTTAAGATTTAAGTATTTGATACTGGAGAAAAAGGATTTATCTATTTCATACACCTTTAGAGCTACCGCGGAAAGGGTTGGTCATAAAAAACTAGTAATGAAATAAAAGTTTTTTGTTTGTTTGATTGGTAACCCATTAGATGAAAGTTTAATCACGATGTTACACTATTATGAGATCTACACCAAAACCAAAAATTATGCAAACAATTACTAATAATTTGTTTTGTTCAGCTTGTCGGTATTATATAAAGGTATGTTCATTAATCATGTTCGCAGAAAATTTGATGGCTAATTCAGAACTTTTTAAAAATCAAATAATATTTGACTAAAAAATCATTAGATTCTTTTTTCTTTCCAATTGAAGTGTATCTAATTCAAGATGATTATGCCCGTGTGCGGAACACAATCGCAGCGACATGTGAAAGCGATCTTTAACATACATGTATATTATATATATTACTTGGACCCAAGGTTGTGGAAAGCATGCGAGGGTGATGTTTATTCCGAAGGCGCTGCTAAAAAAATTCAGCAACAACATCCCTTTTAAAGAACAAGGGATGTTGTTCTCCGTTGATTACAACCTTTGTATTTTGTGTCGACAACAACCTTCTTCTCCGTTGATTACAAACTCAGCGACAACTTTGTTTTTCTCCTTTGTATTTTGTGTCGCGGATGTGTGTCACAACGATGCTAAAAAAAGAGGCCCTATATAACGAGTAATCTGTTACCATTTATGAATAGGAATTATGACAAGACAACAATATGGTTAGAAAACTAATAGAAATGCAAATTTTAGTTACTAAAATTCGGCTTTCATAATAATGAACACAATCTTTCCTTTAATAATGATATTCGTCTTGAAAAAACAACCCATGTTTTTGCTGTACTTGTAAAAATTCAAGTGTTTAATTTATAGTGCGTAGGCATATATCGACAAATGTTCTACATATTGTATTATATATGTTCCGACCAAGCCCATTCGAGATATGGATAAGCATTTGTTAAGATTTATCATTGCTTTTATGATTTGAATTCAATATTTTAATTCAGTTAGAAGATACGAACTTTTATAAGGTTTGTTTCAAAACTTAGGCGTTGATGACTGATGACTATGACGCACATTCAATCGCTATCATAAGCTTTTTTTAATGGTCGTAAATTAGAACGAAATCAATAAAGCTATTTTCTTATGGTCGGAATATTGATCGGACCAGTGAGTTGTCAATAGAGTCCAAACCTCTCTTGGTGTGTATATGAAGGCCTCGGAATTTTTTGTCCAAAAAAAGAAAGAAGGTCTCGAATTTTATAATAAAAAAAAAATTCCGACAAAGTACTGATCAAAGTATATACTGTAAAATCATTGAACGAAACTGTGGTGCATGTTTATGAGTTATGAAATTTGTCGGTCGTTAAATTTGCCGCTTCTTTCATAAGCGGACAAACAACTTGTCACAAAATTTGCCAAGAAATTGTTGACATCTGAATTTTTAGGACGAACATATGTATTGTCGCAAATTTGGTTTGGGATTAGCAGTAACTCGTTTCTTCATCGTAAAATTCGATGTACGAATTAATCCAAAAAAAAAAAAAAAAAAAATCGATGTACGNTGTTTTTCCCGACGAAAATGAATCCGTCGCAAATCTTTAGAACTGGGTATATTTTAATCGCCGATTAGATGGCTTCGTCTTCTCCGAATCTCCGTGAAAATGATTCGCGGCGGAAGAAACTACATTACTTCCGTCCCTGCCTTCTCCAAGGACGCAAAGAAGCTTCTTTTATGCACAGCCAACTCCGTCTCCGTTTTCTGCGTCGCCTCTGGCTTACGGGTTTATCTCTCAGCTTCCTTCCTGTTCTTCTAGGGCTTGTTTCGTCTTCTCATCTTTCAAATCTTTGTGTGTTTCTTTAAGATTACTTCACTCGAGGGTCATACAGCACCTGTGACGACTGTGATTGTTGATCCGGCTTCCGACGAAACCTTCACTTACTGTTGGACGGCGTCGCTCGATGGCAAAATTCGGATTTGGGAGTTCTCGGCGCCCAAGCTTTTGAAGACATTTGATACCCACCTTCCCATTTACTCTCTGGTCTGTAAAAGTTCCATACTTTTGCCGATTATATCTGCTTGAATCAAAACAAAAGTTGAGAAATTTCATGTGAAAAAGATTGCAACTTTCCCTTTTGAAGTTCTGAGTATATTTTGTAGGTGATCATTCCGAGTCACGTATCACGTGGCTTGATTGCTTATGTTTCGGTTGAGGATTATTCAAGTGTGTCCAAAGATTTGTTTGGACAAATTAAGAGATTTGATCTCTCTTCTGAAGCGCCTCTTCTTAGTGGGGACACTTTGAAAGAGGTCAGATTTTTGGATAACCATTTTCCAATAGACTTGTTTGGGTCACATTGATTAAAAAAGTTCATTCATTTTGTTTATGAGCTCGCAGATGGAAGAACCAAAACCTATTGTTATGAGTCCCTCAGGAGAGTTTCTGGGCGTCTATCACAAATGCAAAATACATATATGGAATTCCTCTTTTGGGAAGATGGCAAAGGAGACGACATTACATCACACACAGTTGATTACTGTTTTTGCCTTCCATCCCAGTAAGAGAATGTTAGCAGCCGGAGATGTAACAGGAAGAGTGTTAATTTGGAAGGACATTGGTAATGGAGAACTCACTTCAGTGATAAGTGAAGATGATGCTGAATCTTGCACTGCTTTCAACTGGCACTCCACTCAAGTAACCGTCCTTAATTTCTCTTCAGATGGAGCATTTTTGTATTCAGGTGAGACTGAATTATTTTCTCCAACTGTATTTCTGTGTCTTTCTATTTCATGTTTCAGAAGTTATATATTGAGTACTTATACTATATTTCCTTTGCTTGTTACTCTTTTAGGGGGAAAGGAAGGGGTTCTTGTTGTTTGCCAGCTAGATACAGGGGAGAAGCAAATTTTGCCAAAGATAGAGTCTCCCTTGCTCTATTTCATCTTCTCTTCAGATCCAACTCTTTCTTCTGTAAGTCAGATCAGCTTTTCCGCTTAAAATCTCGGTGTGCCTAAATATACAACCTGCAGAAAGCAAAGGAAATGTTTTATTCTCTACTAAGATCAAGAACTTTCAGGCGATCTGTGCAGATAATCAGATTCATCTTCTTAAAATGCCTTCCATGGAGATATTGAGAACCATTTCTGGAGTCAAGGTTACTTCTTATTAATCATCTGAAATTTTTTCTTTGTTATGTTGGTTTAAATTTGCTCCTATTGGATTCCTTTTCTATTGGAGTTAACTTCACATGCATATTGTGTTCTTATTACGTAATAGCCTCCTACATCAGTGCCTATGATGTATATATACGTCAGAGCGATGCATCTATGCCTCATCAGAACTGTGTCCATTGATCGTTCTTCCGGTATAGCTGCTTTCTCCACAGCGAATCATCATGTTCAACTCTACAACCTTTTAAGTGACTGTGAAATTTCAGAGGTTAGTCATCCTAAAAGGCTTGTTGAGTTTGTATCTTATAGTTGTATGGTTTTACTATTTAACAAACCCACCCAACATATGCAGGTTCAGGTTTGCAAGAGAAATCATCAACCAGACGATGATGAACTCCGGGTTAGTACATTCCTTTTTTCTTGTATGCAAGATGACATAGCTATTACTAGTAAAGGATCTGGCTCTTTTTCTGTTTTGTAATAACCTGAAGAATTATGGAAAATAGGTTCTCGTGACAGCGGTTGCTCTCTCCCGGAATGGCTCAGTGATGGCTACAGCTGAGGCCAGATTTGCTGCAGGGAATATCAGTGGAGGTTTAGTTTCTCTCAAGTTTTGGGTGTTTGTACCAGACAACAAAACTTTCAGCTTATCGACAGCCATAAATCAACCTCACAGGTTTTTTAGTTTGTAGTTTTTATAAACTTTCAGATTACTTGATTCTCATGGTGAGAGTTACTTTTTGTCCTTCTGCATTTTATACAGTGAAGCTGCTATCACAGCCATTGTCCTTAACCCCGTCCGTTCCATGGCTGTTAGTATATCTTCTGCTGGGGACTTCAAGGTAGTTTCTTTTACAATGCAAGAATCCTTTCCCTGGAAAATGTTTGAACTTTTGTGTTACTGATATGAGTTTTTGTGTTTCAAGACTTGGGTTTGCAATAGCGACAAGAATCTGACACCAGAGGATTCAAACTGGATATGTCATGGAGTTGGCTCTTATAAGTAAAAGCTTAGGAACCTTTTAACATCTCTCATTACTTAGGCGTTGTGATCTCAATCGAAACTGATGAAATCTTGTACAGGAAAAAGCCCGCTTTCTCCGGGGATGGTTCTTGTCTGGCGCTTGCGGCTACAACAGTTATTACGATCTGGAACCCGTTAAAGAACGAACGCTTGTTTGCATTTGGAAAGGCTCATACGGTAAAACTTCTACAACAGAAAAAGTAAAAATCCATGTTCATTAACTACATCCAGATCCAGTTGTTGAAATCTTAAATGATATGTAAATGTTTCAGCCAATTACGGAACTCTCATTCGCTGGAGGCTTCATTGTTGCTGCATCCCATGGTTCCAAACCGCGCTTATCTGTTTGGGATATGATGACGTTATGTTTATCATGGTCGTATAGATTAAAAATAGAAGGTTTATTATTTATCTTTTCTTTCGTTTATCATTGATTTGTTTTTCTTGTCTTAGTATATTTCCTCTTACTGTTTATTTGCAGCCATTGCCAGTGCCAGTGAAGTGAGATCACCATACTTTGCAGTGTTAACATGGCTTCCAGAATCTTATAGGTCGGTGAAATCTAATGAAGAGATCTTTTGCGGGAAAGATGGCGCTATCCTTTTGTTTGATGGGTCAGGCCCTAAACCGGCAGCTATTTGGACTGTAATGAAGGTATATTCTGCTTAACTCTTAAGGGTTTTAATCAAGATTCGTTTATGTTTCTTGATCACAATGGTTATTGCAGGCCAGGGGAGGATCGCTTTCATTTGTGGAAGACGGTGAAAAGCCTCAGACACTTGTAGCGTATGTAAACGGGAGCCATGAATATGTTCTTTTCGATCCTTGTAGCGACGAGACGCTAGAGACTAGCGCCAAAGATTATGAGATTCTTCTTGCAGCAATAAGAAAGAAGAAGAAGAAGAAGAGATCGCGGAAGAAAACATTGTTGGCGATGTCAGAGAGACCTTGGGAAAGGATGTTCTGCGGATCAACGCTCAATTTGCCGCCTTTCCCCGATGTGTGCGCTGCTTTCTTTGGTTCCCGGATGCAGAAAAAGATATGTGAGAGAGTAGAGATGCAACCTGAAAGCCATTAGCTCTTGAGAGATTTCTACATAGTTTGGAAACCCAACAATATATATTATTTATTTTGTAGCTTTTGTAAGAGATCCGATAGATTCCTTGTGGTTTTTGTAGATATGGAATCGAAATGTTTTTTTGCTCTGTAGAAACTAGAATTGAGATACTCTATAAGTCTCTAACTGGGAGAAAAGAGTTGTTTGATTGGGCTTCATTCATCTTGTAGAGCTTGTTGATTTGAGGTGTATAATATATAGTTTTGGGTGGCATCATGTCTTTCTTTCTTCCAAGTCGTTTTGGGCTCAACAAAATTTGTAAAAAATCTAGAGCAAAGATATCCAACACCAGGTCGAATCTAATGGACTAAACAAGCCGAAATATTCAAAGCTCCAAACTTTTTTTTTGTTAACCTTAAAGAGAGATTCTTGATTGCTGAAATGCAAAGAGAGAATGATCTGATTTCTTCAACTTCAACTTTGTGTAGGCGTAGTGGATAAATCAATCTGGTAACTCATATTTAAGCGTAGTGGCTTTTGTTTCTTGATGCTTGATTTTGGACAACATTCTTCTAAGATCAACCAACTCGTGTAAGCGTAGTAGAATAATCAATCGGGTGACTTCCCTTGACAGCCCAAAGTCCCGAACATATATTAATGGATAAAAACCAAAAATTTTACTAATGGGTTTTCCGTTTTTTTTTTGTTTGTTATTATTCGGCTGTAATTTAGTTTTGTTTTTCAAAATTTATTTAGACGAAAGTGCAGCCGACTTAATTTCAAAAAGCAAAATATGTTTCAGTACAACTAATTTCAAAAAGCAAAATTTATTTTTCCATGAATATTAATAGTATTTTTTTATATGATACACCTACTGTTTTTAAAAGCTTTTTTTTTTTATCAAATCCATTTTTTTTATCAAATCCATTTTTTTTTCCTTAGAATATACATCAAATTTTCATGGAGCCTAGCTTTATTTTACAACTGAAAAACTGCAAAACAAATTATTGGTCGATGATCTTTTACACAAGAAATCAAACGAATTACTGAATTAGTAACATTTAGATTTAGCTATTTTGAATTAGAGTTTTTCGTTTAATTATCAATTATATTATGAATGATATTAGTAACAATTAAAATATATTTTGATCCGTGCGTAGTACGGACTTTGAAGACGTAAAACGTCGTCGTTTTCATTTCGTCAATAAATATCTCACTGGACTACAGTAATTTTCTTTTCCCGCTTTCAGTCTCCTTCTTCCTCCAAGAAAAAGAATTTTCTTCCTACTCTACGCCCTTGACTCGTATAAACCCTAATTCCGGAATCTGACTGGGCCGCGTATTTGGCCATTTTGGAGAATATTCAATCAAGCACCCTTTTGCTGTCACTCTGCCTATCTCCCGTTCATCTTCGACCATCACCGTCACGAATACAGGTATCTTCGGGTCGATCTTCCTCTAAAGCTGTAATCCACCCTTTCTTTGAATTCTTTGCATTTTCCTGTAGTCTGTGCAGTTTATGCAGAAGTTATAAATGAGTATTGCCCGATTTCGTTTCCATGGCTTTTCTTTTCTGGGGTTTTAGTCGCGAAAGATTTGTTCATTCAATATCCGTATTGGAATTCGAGTTCGCGATGTTTTCCCTGTAGTCTGCGCAGTTTATGCAGAATTTATAGATAAGAATTTTCCGATTATCGTTTCAATGGCTTTTCTTCTCTGGGGTTTTAGTTCCTTGGAATAAATTTCATTATGGAAACAGTTTTCACATCCCTGGAATGTAGTATGCGATTCTTTTTTCCTGTAGTCTTTGCAGTTTATGCAGACTTTTAGGTTTCCACCCTAAAAATTGATTTTGTCTTTTCTCAACTTCATATCAGAAACGATTATCACAGTGTCCATAAGTTTTGTACCTTTCGGGTGGATATAAAATTCATTCTACTCAAGTTCAACACATTCTACCAATTTGTCTTTGCATGTGAACAATTTGCAGCTGTTTGAATGTAGGTTAATCAAATCTGTGTTGGTTATGTTACATTATTGGTGATCACAACCTTTAGTAACATCACCCACACTTGTTTAAACGCTTGAATCTATGTTCTGCTTGATATTGTAGATCACAATGGAGAGACACGGACTGATAGCACGAACTGAAATAAAGTTGGCACAGTTCAGGCATCTTGTCTACAACAACACCAACTTCCTTGGAGGTGTGAGTTCAGTGACAATTTTGTTTAGTCTAGTAGGACTAGGGATGGTAGCTAGTGAAGAATACGGAAGAGAAATTTGGTGGCCATCTGCTGTCGCCCTATGTTTACTAGCTTTGGCGGTCTACGTGAGTTCTCTTGGGATTTACGTCTTTGATAGACACATAGTCATCACTAGAGTGCGTGTCAGATACCCTAACCTCTTGAGTCTAAGAAAAGCAACGGGTAAAGTTTTTGCTCTAGCTTTGTTCACTATCTTAGACGCCACCCTTAAAAACAGAAATGGTCGTCCGGTTGTTCTGTTCTGCTCTTCTTTTTATATGCATCTAGTGCATTTGATGGTGATTTTTCAGTTGAAGGAAGATTGTGATTTTGCTGAAGGTTTTCTAGCCGCATCGTTTGGGCTTCTATACGAAATGGGTACATGGTGGCATGTTATTCCACTAATGATCATTACTTCGATTTTTTTCGTCCTACAAAACCTTACTGATCGAAGGAACCGAGGCTATAGACCTCGGCTAAGAAAATTTAGGGTTACGGGTTAGAGATAGGGTAGGGTAGGGGTAGGGGTAGTGGTAGGGGTAGTGGTATGGGTATGGGTATGGCTAGGGGGTTATGGGTAGGGGCTAGGGGTGAAAGACTAGTTCAGGTATATAGTTTGTGTTTGGTTTTGGGTCGGTTTTTCGTTTTAGTTTAGTAAGTAGTAGTTTCATATAAAGGAAAAGAAAACAAAAAACGTTGTAGTGTCTCGAAAACTACCTTCTGATGCATCCGATCCGATCATGTTCTGGAAGCTATACCAATGCTGACAAATCTCCTCAATATCAGGATTCAGAGGTAATTGTCGTTTTTGTTATAATATGGTAGTATCTAGTTCTGCTCTTGCCCCAGTTTCCTCATAATTTGTTCTTATGGTGGCAGGTTTCGAAATATGCTTCTATATGTCTGACTCGGATTGCTGAAGCTTTTGCATTGTATCCAGAACAATTAGATGAAAAATGCAACCACGGCCTGGTGACTCAAGGTGCATCTCTTATTTCCACGAGCGACTCGGGATATTCTGTGTTGGTTCTGGAGTCTCTGCTAATGCATCTGTATCCCCAGCACTGAGCAGGCCTGCAGATCAGGTACTGATTTTACTTGTTGATATCACAATTCTTATTATTATTTTTTTTCTGTTCAATGCCTGATTAAATTAATACTAGGTTTTATATGCACGTATACAGTGAGATGGTTAGGGGAAGCACCTACAAATCGATCACTTTTGGATTTAGAATTTCAGCTTTACTTTCCACATTTTTATTTGCTTGGGTGTTTGCATAGTGGATAGATCATGATCTATGTACAGGTCTTTTGAGCTTTCTTTATGTTTGAGCAGACTTAATTCTCTTATGCTTGTTTTTTGCTGTTATGTTAGAGGTTCTATAGAGAGAAGCGCTTCATCAATTTGCTTGTCTCTGGTTTTTAGCCCATGGTTCTGAATTATAAATTTTGCTTTATCTCTCTTCCTACTAGCACGATCACTTTTGTGAAAGGTTCACGCCAAAAGAAATCTTCTCCAAGTAATTCAGGAAAATAAGAAGTCGGCTCAGGCGGATAAGGGGCCTCAAACAAGAAGCAGTGCTTAAAGGAGAGGTGTCCTTGACAACGATATACAAATGAAACCAGCTAGCGGACACTCCAGCTCTGAGGTATGTTACTGTACACAGTTTTGGATTACATGGTTGTTTAATTGTACTACATCATGATGTTGTGCATGATCTGCTTATGCAGCACTCTTACTTGGACATATCCCCATTGACATTGATGACGCCTTGGTGATTATAGAGGATGACGTTTCTGGTGCATACGAGATAACCATTTTGAAGCCATAATATCATAAGTTCTGAATCAAACATCTCTCTAAAACAGCGTGGGGGTTTAACCTCTCACCTCATGAGTTCCATTTTTATATGCTTATGTTCTCCCTTCTTCTTTAGACTATGGAAACTCAATCTGATTTCGTGTTTAGCTGATACTGTAATAAAAACTGTGAAACAATTGGAATAAATAAATAATTTGGTTAACGAATACTGTTATATTTTCTTCTGTACTGTGTTTTTCATAGTAATTGAAAGTTTGTAGACAAAAAAAAAAAAACATTGTCAATAAAATATCGATAATCTAATGTGATATTTTTTAAAAATCAAAATCATTTGAAATATAGATGACTTTTGTCTCCCTATAATAGTCCAGGTTCCCACAGAGAATTATATTCGAATATAAATGTCCATAGTCTAAGATTGAAATCATCATAAAAACTAATAAAATCCATTAAAGAGCATAATAGCAATGCTCATTCTCGGATCCTGTTGATTCCTGACAAGAACATCAAACAAAAGCTTATTGGTTTCAAGTGCGATTTACGTTTGAGAAAATGTTTAAGAGAGATGAGAAAACGAACCTCCTGATGGAGAAGCAAAAGTGATCTTTGGCATGTTGTCACGGAGACATCCCCCGACGGTTGGTACTGAAACATAACGAGTTGCATTCATCAGAATCATGCGCGAAAGAAGTCAACTTGTGTTCAAAATCGTGATATAGATGCGTAATGACTTAAGCTAACGAGAAGAGAAATATTTCAGTTTTGTTGAAGAAAAGAGGTAAACGGGATTGGTTGCAACTCACTCGTGTAAGCGTAGTGGAATAATCAATTTGCTGATTATCCTTAACATCGATGACATGACAATTACGGATATGATCAATGCTCCTCCACTCGTGTAAGCGTAGTGGAAAAATTGATCTGGTGATCTTCTTTAACATCGATGACATAACAGTTGCAGATATCAGTGCTCCTCCAGCAAGTAAAGGATCCACGGAGCTCTGGAAACAACATGATGTTTTTGTTAAAAGGACAAAAGTAGGTACAGTTTGTTTGAGGGAGACTGTAAAAAAGAAAAGGAACCTGAAGAATCAAAACCGCAGCCAAAATCCTGATGGACCAAGAAACGAAGAGTGATGTGGTAATGTCAACGGAGCCATCTTTAGTCTGAACAAGTCCCCTGATAGCATAATATGACGAAGATACTCCCACCATATATAGATTCAGCACCAGAAAAGTTGCCGTCTGCAAAAACCAAAATGCATGAGGATGTCATGTTCTTGCAAAAGCTGCCAAGTGTTTGTTGATACTATTAAAACGTACGTACAGCTGTGTTCATTTCTTTGTCCAATTCTAGCTCTCTTAGCATACTTTGAAACAAACCGGGTATATAGCCAGGGAGGACACCACCCAAACAAAGCTGACCATAAATGAAGGCAAACAAAAATTTTGTCACTGTCGTTGGATAAAAAAAAAACAAAGGAAGTCTCATAAAAAGACAAGAACACAACAATCACCAGGGATAAATATAGGAACAATGACCAACAAGTCCGTCTAGTTGGTAGATGCTTCATTATCTGTACACGCATACATTATAAAAACAAAATCGACAAGTAAATAAATATGCTTTCTTTTCGCATAGTTAACACACACACACACACACAAAAAAACGAAAAGAGAAGGTTGAAGTTACTTGAATGAGGAGAAGCAGTGCAAAAAGGATAAGGCCAATAGAGACAGCATTGATGTAGTAAAATGTTATCGATCTGCTCAGTGTGGAAGCCGAACTCAGCAAAATGGTACCAACTATTAAGAATATTATGCGAAACATAAACCGTTCTGCAAAAAATGAAACCGAGTTGATAAAAATTACAAAGTACGTAGAACCAAATGGGAAGGAAAGTAGTGTAATTATAGTAAACAACAAAAATCACCTTCCACAGTAGACACTTTCAGAGTGACTTTGGATGAGCTTACTATTCTTACATCAAGGATTTTGTTATCAAATGGTATCATAGTTTGAATCCATGAACCATTAAAGACTTTCTTCCATTGAGAATGATGGCACATTCCAATTGCATGCGTGGAATTACTAAAAAAGATAAAGGAAACATAAGTGATATTGAAAGAGCTATGAGATCATCTTTGATAAACTGAATCATATATTGTTATCTAAGAACCTAGAGAAGACGCAAACTCAAGCCCAAAAGCGAAAGATAACTGATTCACCTATGGAAGCAAACGTGTATGCTACTTTTTTCCCCACCGGTTGAGGCGTTAACTATCAACTTGAGTGAATTTGCATACTTATCCATATGCTTAAATCTTGGAAATCCACGGATATGTATCCTCTCACAAAGACTTTTTATATCATGCTTCAATCCAGGAGAACCCTTAACCTCTAAACTAGGAATGACTTGAAGCTCTCTGGTTTCTCCCACAACTGTTTATAGGACACAGATACAAAACAGACTGAATTTGGATGCATCTTGTAACAATCACGACTCTGATACTCCACAACCCAAAAAAACGCACAATAAGAGAAACTTACCCAACACTTCATCGGATGAAACGAGAGACGCGAAAGCAAAGATAATTCCGATAATGTGGAGAAGAAGATAATCACCCATCGATGATTTCTAGGTTTCAAGAGAAAACAAATACAACAAAATGACGATTTCTAGGTTCAAGGGGCAGGTTTGAATCAAAAGCAAGTTTTTGGTAACTGAAAAAAAAAATGCTAACAGTTTTAACAGTTTCATAGGCATTTTCTACGGACTACCTTTTCTTTATTCATTTTTTTTTAGATAATGAAAACTCCTTGTATACAAAAAGTTAGATATATAAAACATTCAACCAATAAAAAAAAAAATTAAGAAAGACGAACCAGAATGTTTTTTTTTTATATATGTCAAACTAACAAAATGGTTAAGAGTGGAAATGTTGTCACTCTTTTGATGATATTTTAAAAGTGAAACTACATTTACAATGACGAATTCTGCCGACCTCTTTAAAAGGAATGATGAAGCAAACTACATTTACACTTTTGACCATTTTTCTTCTTCTCCTTAATTTGTAAAAATATAGCTTCCTGTAAAATGAAAAAAAAAAAACACAAACGGATATTCCCATGGCATCATCTTGATAAGTAAGCTTAGCATCGAACACAAATGGGAAAGAAAATATTTTTCTTTATTGATCTTTTTTTTGTTTTTATTGATTTATTGGTTTTGTATTATCCATAAGTAAAACCGGAGAAAAGCTTAGCAGAAGCTCATCCTTTACAACCTTAACCATCTCTCTTTGAGGAAGACTGACCATAACCACTCGACTCATTGGTCCCTCACCGGACGGTGACGGAAGCACTATGACCTGTCCACCTCCAGCCACAGGCCCTTCAACATAGCAAGACACGTGGCTCAAAATCAAATCTTCCTCGAACATCCTCGGACGCGGATTCGCCATGTTCTCTAGATTAGTACACACGAGATCCGAACCGTTGGACATCGGATTGTTATTACTACTGAGCCACTCGATCAAGTCCATAACCGTGTCGTAGTCTAGTGTCTTGGTTACGTTCTGAATCTCTTGAATAGCGTGAGAAAATAATAATCTATCTTTAGGTTTAACCGATTTGGAATAGTGAATTTTGTGATAAACCATGCAATTACCAAAATAACCTTTGTCTAAACGCAATAGTTTCCTAACGTCTAAGCACAAGGACATGTCCATGAGCTCGTTTCTCTTCCCTTTGGCTCGACTCACACAGACCCAAAAGAGTCCAGCCAAAACCTCAAATGTCAAAAGCCCTGGCTCCTTCTCCCCCGCTCGAACCATCGGATCCGAGAAAAGAAGAGTAACAGTGACCATACGGTCATCGGTCACGTTTGATGGTGGAGCCGTTAGGGCGCAAGATTTGATGTAATGGCTAAGCAGTTGGTTGTTAAGGAGGTTATGTTTACCGAACCGGCGAGGCGGGAGCGGGTGGAAGAGTGGTGGAGCCATCATGTTTCGAGTTAGAGTTAAATCTGCCCAAGCTCGAATAAACATCATTGCACAAACTGAATCGGCTAAGAGATGGCTACAACTTAACCCAATAGCTATCCCACCACATTTAAACTCAGTCACCTGTAGATAAATTTTTTTTTTTAGATAACAGAGATTTAGACAAAACCAAACCGTATTAAACCAAACTAAAATAAACCGGATTAATCATGTACCTGAACATAAAATGTAGACCAATAATACGGAAGATGATACATGTCCTCCCAATGAACAAGCTTAAGCTCTTCCTCTCTATTTACACTCCTAAGCCATTCCTCAACCGTCCCGGTCGCTCTCGCCTCCACCATCCTCATCCCCGCGTCGTTGCTCTTCACCTTCCACTGCCGGTTTAGATCCTCCTTCTCTTCCGTACCATCAATTTCCTTAACCAATCTCCCGGTTATAATCGGATAACAATTGAGGGTGTATGCTAATGATTCCCTTAATTTTTTTGTGATTTCACCCGGTTCTCTAGTCTTGGAAGACCGGTAATAGTATACGAGACGGATGTGGTTCGGTTCCATGACATGGTCGAATACTGATAACCGGTATATTTGTCCTGGTTCAACCGATTTAGTGCTGACTACGGTTCTTTTGCATATGAATCTCACGCGGTCCTGCTCCGTTATTGTCTTCTCTTTAGCAAACATTTTTTAATATTCTTTGATTAGAATCTGGTTTTTATGTGCTTGCATATTTGTGTATGCATATATATATGTGCGTTTGTTAGTGTGTATTTACAAATATTTTCATGTTAGAACACATGCTTTTCCCGTGAACAAAACAACCCTCACCAAAGGGAAGTAAAATTTTCATGGTCCCGTAAAACATGTTTCTGTTCCGCCGGTTTGTATATGTGTGTACGTAAAATAACTTTTATAACTACTGGTGGTAAAATTTTCTTTTTATATATCTACAGAACAAAATGATGAGCTTGTATAAAATAATGCATTGAACGTTGCTTGGACGATGAGATAGTCTAAACGGTTATGAGATAATGATATTTCTTTTATCTACTGGTTTTGGCTATACTCATCAAGTGTTCCAACTTCCAATTATTACCAAAAGACTTCAGTTCAAATCTCCAAATTGGGAAAAAAGAAGAAGAAAATTGTTTGAACATGTTTTCTTTGCTTAATTTAATTGGCTAATTGGGAATACTAGATTCTGAATATTCAATTTCAATATATATCAAGAATTTGGATTGATAGGAAACAAAGGCCCAAAAGTATATGGTGAAAGCCCAGACTAACGAATATGGTGAAACGTCGTCGTTCCAAGTTTTCTTATAACACTCGCCCGCATTCAGAAGCGCGTGATTGTCAATTCCTCAATATCTTCAGATCACAGGCCCTGACAATTTCTCTCCTCCGAAAGAGAGAGAGACAGAGAGAAGTAAATCGTATCATCTCGACCATTGCAATCAGAGAGAGAGAGAAAGAGAGAGAGAGAATGTCTGGAATGGTTGATGCGAGCTCGTGGGGCGCAGCGTTGGTAAGGATCTCACCGTATACTTTCTCCGCTATCGGAATCGCCATCTCGATCGGCGTCTCAGTTCTCGGTGCCGCCTGGTAAATCTAATCTTCTTCTCCTTCCCGTAGATAAAACAAGCATTTCCATGTTAATTTGTAATCCTTTATTCGTCCTTTAGTTCCTGAGCTTGACGTTTTTGATTTGCGAATCATCTTGTTTCACCAATCTCTTTGTTTGTCTGATTTAAGGGGAATTTACATTACGGGAAGTAGTTTGATCGGTGCGGCCATTGAAGCTCCTCGTATCACTTCGAAGAATCTCATCAGGTATGTTTTTTTTTTTTTTTTTTTGCCAACNTTTTTTTCGCCAACTCATCAGGTATGTTCAAGGTTCAAGAATTTCAATTCTCTTTTTATGGTCCTTGGTGTTAATTTATTTCCTTTGGCGTATACTGAGTTTGAATCGAAGGTCCATTGAAGGATCTGTGGTTTCATCTTTCTGAAAACCAATTAGTGGCCATTTTTAGGGAACTGCGTAGATTTTGTGTCTTGTTTTAAATTCCAATGAGAATCCATCGCTGAGCAGCTAATTCATATTCGTTCCTGGATGTTCAATGCCACATCACTGCAAGAGTAGATATTAGTCACATAATGATCAGAACAAAAAGTTGTTGACCGAAAATTAGAAACCTAAGGACTCGTCTGGTTCGTAGGGTGTATCATTTATGAAACAAAATGGATCGTAAAGGCTAAGGCTTTGGGGATCCAAGCACTGGATGCGACGATCAAAAAGTGTCTTTTGTCTTTCTACGTGTTTCAGCAGAAATATTTATCATCGAGATAGCAAAATGTCAAATGAGAGGATGAAGATAAAAAGTCTGATTGAAAAGCGTCTGTGATGACGTAATTTGTGGTGCCTTGCCATTCCGCTCCTTGATTCTTGGACCTGAGTCACCTAATTACCCGCCCGCTCAATGATGTCATTACCATACCCCATCTCTGAACCATATTGAGCAGAGAAGTTGGCTCTAAATGGTAGTACTAGAGAAGGCTTAACTGGGAGTAGTTGTGTTTGAAATTTGATTTGTTGTTACAGAACTACAGCCTCGGACTAAGATGCTCCGTAACAATGTTGTCAATGACATTAACAACCCATTTTCTGAACCATATTGAGCAGAGAGTTTGGCTCTAAAGGGTCGTATTAGGGAATGCCTAACTAGGATTGTTGTGATTGTACTTTGACTTTTTTGTTACAGAGCTTTAGACTCGGGCTTAGATGCTCAAACTATGCAATGACGAAGCATTTGTTCTTCTTTTTTCCTGTCCCAGTGTAATCTTCTGTGAAGCTGTAGCTATATATGGCGTTATTGTTGCAATCATACTGCAAACGAAGTTGGAGAGTGTCCCATCTTCAAAGATGTATGACGCTGAGTCTCTTAGAGCTGGATATGCAATCTTCGCATCTGGAATCATAGTTGGATTCGCCAACCTTGTATGCGGGTCTGTATCTTCATTCTCTTCCTCTTTCCTTTTACAGTTTTGGGTTTGGATATGCAGCCAAGGTCACATTTCTCCTGCAGGTTATGTGTAGGAATCATTGGAAGCAGTTGCGCATTGTCTGATGCTCAGAACTCCACACTCTTTGTAAAGATTCTTGTGATTGAGATCTTCGGGAGTGCTCTCGGGTTGTTTGGAGTTATTGTGGGGATCATTATGTCCGCACAAGCCACATGGCCGACCAAATAAATATACGCGGTCTGAAACTGTTGCGATCTTATTTGCGAATCTGGAAAGAACATGGCTTCTTGATTATCTTCATTGTTATATGGATACTCATGTCTAGAAGAAAAACCTGTGTGAGAACTGAGAACCTCTTTTGGATCCCTAATTTTTTGTATTGTTTAAAAGTAACACTTTGGAATAAGTCACTGTGGAGAACATCTTCATTTTGTATTCTCTTTTTAATCAAAGACAGGAGTTTGTATATGATTTGTTGTTGGTTCAATATTGAAATTGGAAGTGAAAATTTCATTCTATTTAATCTGTTTCTCTATATCGTGTTATGTTTCTAGTTCAAAAATCAATGCACAATTGGTGTCTGCCACTTTGGGTACACAAACAAACCTACCCAACTAAACCAAAGCTTTCTAAGCTGAACCGGTTTATCCTAAACCAAACAGCGAAGCGGACGTCGTCGTTTTTTCGGTGGCTGTCCCGTTCCTGGAACCTGGAGCTTTTTGTTGTGTGTTTGTGTAAACCCTAAACATATGTACGTCGTTTCATCTGCTGCTCCACCGCATCCTTCCACCTCCTTTACTGATTCTTTTCCTCCCTCCAATCTCCAAATTCTTATCGACCTCGTCTCGCAAGCTCGTAACTTTTTCTACCGTACAGGTGAGTGTTGCTCGTTTTCGTTTCCCTCGCTTTTCTTTTCTGGGGTTTATATATTTGGGTCGAGGGTTTTGATCACTTAGTTGCTTAACAACTTGCTGGGTAAAATTACTGGCCTGTCTGCTTATTGTGTTCCTGTGACATTTGAATTTTTGAAGTTTAGGAACAGAGCAATAATGCAAGCTTGTTGTGGAGGTACTTCTATGGGGTCTCTTCAGCAACCTGGACGGGTTCAAGGATCTGTCTTTGCCCCAATTATGTCTCCAGTGACCAAATTTTCTCACCAATTGAAGCTCAATTTCCCGAGACCTTGTCGTTCTTCGTTTCTTGAAAGAAGATTGGTCTCTGAAAGGAGAGCGTCTTCAGTCTCTGTGCCTAATGTCGAGATGAGCAGTAAGATAGCTTTAAGTGTTTTTTTTTTTTTTTATAATGTGAAGGAAATTATTATTTATTCCATCCGTTGTGGTTTGATTTTCTTTTGGTTTAATTGTGACTGATATTTAGGCAATGAAATCCCTTTTGCGGACTATGGTCTTGGTGAAGTTGATCCAGAGGTCCAAAAGATCGTCTCAAAGGAGAAAGATAGACAATTCAGGAGCTTGGAGCTTATTGCGTCCGAGAACTTCACGTCCCGAGCAGTTATGGAGGCTGTTGGATCATGCCTTACCAACAAGTATTCTGAGGGACTGCCTGGTAAAAGGTAATGAAGTATGTACGAATGAGTTTTGTGGCCCTCTTTTGTTCTTTTTGTAACTCATCTGCTAGATTTTATAGTTTTCTGCTGTCCATGTCTCACAGGTATTATGGTGGCAATGAGTACATCGATGAGTTGGAGACACTTTGCCAGAAGCGGGCTTTAGCAGCCTTCCGTTTAGATTCTACGAAATGGGGGGTTAATGTTCAGCCGTTATCTGGCTCACCTGCAAACTTTGCTGTGTACACCGCCATACTTAAACCTCATGATCGAATCATGGTTAAGATCTTTTGCACACGTCAGCTCAGCTTTTCTTGCGTGCTTGACGTATTGAATTTTAGTGGCTTGTTTGATGCATTTAGGGTTTGGATTTACCTCATGGTGGTCATCTGTCACATGGATTCATGACTGCTAAAAGGCGTGTATCTGGAACTTCAATATACTTTGAGTCCATGCCTTATCGACTTGATGAATCCACAGGTTGTGCATTTCTTATGACAGGGTCTCTGCAACTACTTTTGTATGAGGCTAATTTCCTGATGTCTGAATATTTGAACAGGCATTGTTGACTACGATATGCTCGAGAAAACTGCTGCACTCTTTAGACCAAAGCTTATAATTGCAGGAGCTAGTGCGTACAGCCGAGATTTTGACTACCCTCGCATGAGGAAGGTAGAAAAACAACCTGATCCTTGAAAATGCTTTATGTGTTTCTATCTAGTTTTGGCTTTCGGTAGCATCTGCTATTTCATTTTCCTCACAACTCGTATGAATTTCTGAAGATCGCAGACTCAGTTGGTGCTTTTCTGATGATGGATATGGCTCACATCAGCGGGCTTGTGGCTGCTTCTGTGGTAGCCGACCCTTTTGAGTATTGTGATATTGTTACAACTACCACTCACAAGGTATTTATGTTCTGGAATCTGAATATAATTTCCATTTGAGGTTAGACAAAAAAGTGTTCTCAAATTAACCCATGATCTGATAGCAAAACGCTTTTGCTTACTAGTCTTTGAGAGGTCCGAGAGGTGGCATGATCTTCTTCAGGAAGGATCCAGTTAATGGGGTTGAACTTGAATCTGCCATAAACAATGCTGTCTTCCCGGGTTTGCAGGTTCAGATATTCACCATTGCTTCTAGTTCTCTTAGATAATTGTTCTTTTTTGACGTTATTAAAATTTGTCTGTGTTGTATATTTCTAGGGTGGTCCTCATAACCACACAATTGGAGGATTAGCAGTCTGCTTGAAACATGCACAATCACCGGAGTTCAAGGCTTACCAGAAAAGAGTACTCACCATTTTAATTGATCATTAAGTTCTTCTGCACCGGATAAAGTTTGTAAATGTAACTTATGAAAATCTTTTCTACTTGTTTAGGTTGTGTCTAACTGTAGGGCTCTAGCTAACCGATTGGTTGAACTTGAGTTTAAGCTGGTTTCTGGTGGCAGCGACAATCACCTGGTTCTCGTCGATCTTAGACCATTGGTAAGTTGTTACAAACTCTACTAATGTCCGCAAGCAAAACTAAAGAATCACTTATCATGATGCCGCATCAATCCATATTTTTGCTATGGTTAGGGCATGGATGGTGCTCGGGTGGAGAAAATCTTAGACATGGCATCTATTACGCTCAACAAGAACTCTGTCCCTGGTGAGTCTCAGCACCTATTATAACAGTTATTTTTTCCGGTTTGAAAAGATGTGAGTCAATTCCAAGAGAAGCCCTTTTGGGATATAATATCAAGAACTTGTAGAAGGAAAAACCACTCGATACATGTGTGTTTGAAACTGCGTTTGGGGCGTGTTGTTGAAACGGTGGTGTTTGTGGAAATGTGAAACAGGTGATAAAAGTGCGTTGGTTCCAGGGGGAATAAGGATAGGATCGCCTGCGATGACGACAAGAGGACTCTCAGAGAAAGACTTTGAGGCGGTTGCTGACTTCATCAAGGAAGGTGTGGAGATAACGATCGAAGCCAAGAAGTTGGTTACGGGATCAAAGCTTCAAGAATTCACCAAGTTTGTGACTTCTCCTGAGTTCCCGTTGAGAGACAGAGTGGAGAGTCTCAAGGCTAGAGTCGAATCCTTCACCTCTCGTTTCCCCATTCCTGGCGTTTAATAACTTGTGAAATCTTCTTGTTGTACGTGCCTTTTTATTATTTGACCTTTATCTTTTAGGGTTTGATCGCCTCGTTGCTTGCCTGTGTCCCAAGTTTCAAATCTGTCTTTTGAATCTTAAGCAAAATCCAAAATAGTGATTTTTTTTTTTTCCAAAATAAAGTTAATTACAGATTTTCCGTTTGATTCTTCTCATCAGTATGCTCTTTTTATTTTATTTTAAATGTAACTTTAAAAATAAAATTACAGGAGATTTAATTCTAATGTACTACTACTGATGATATTATCATTAACAATTTGAAGAATGATGTCAAAGAAAAAAATAATTAATTTGAAATTTGATTTAACGTCCTATTTCGCGGGAGGTGGCGAATTTATCTCACCCAATCTTTCTCTTTCTCTCTCTCTCCAATGCGTTTTTTTCTCTTTTCAAATATTCTCTCTTCTGCCTCAGGCAGCCTCTTTCTCTCTCTAAAAACAGAAAGAGAGAGAGATCCGGATAACAGAGTTTATCTCTCCCTCCCACCGTATCTCGCCGGAATCGAATCTCTGACGTTGGTGGATTTTACCTCCGGCGTGCCTATTACGGCGGCCAGGACCGTCTTTCGCTTTCTTTTTCTCCTCCTCCTCTAGGTGCGTTTGTATTCTCGTCGGTTTATATGCATGTGTGTGTGTGTACGTATTAGTGCAAATCTATATATGTATTCGTGCCAGATTTGGGGAAAACTTTTGATTTCGATTCGTTTTTCGTTTGTTTGTTGAGAAAACAGCGATAGTTTTAGGGCAAAAAGTATGAGCAATGAAGGATTCTCTTTGTTTATTAGGCATTGCTCAGCATTTTACAATTGAAGGCGGAATCATATATTTGGTGAAACGAATTTTCCAGCTCTCCATTACATTCATTGATTTTTGTATATAAGCTCTGTATCTGCATTCTGTTCGGTTCCGCTTTCTTCATTTCTATGGTTATTGATAGATGTCTAGGAAGATGAGGGACTCCATATTCCATAAACAACCAAGCATTCATGTTTCATTGGAAAAGAAAATGATTGGTTAATTTTAGTTTTGACATTGCTGATTCCTCAAGGTCAGTCATGGAAGGAGTAAAAACCCCGTTTGGGGGGATTATAAACGATTTTAAAGGAAGAAGAAAGTGCTACAAACAAGACTGGCTTGCTGCGTTCAATTCTGGTGTTAGGTAACATGAACTTGTCGTCCAAATGCAAACTGCTGGTCCTCAACTCCACCTAAAAATATGTGTATTTGGTTTTCAAATCAATGTCAGGATACTGGCTCCAACTCTGTATATTTTCATTGCCTCTGCACTACCTGTGATTGCATTCGGCGAGCAGTTAAGTAGAGAGACAGGTGAGCTTCCGGAGAATTTATCAGTATATTAGATATGCTTCTTCCACAGAATCTGTCTCAAGGTTCATCATTCTCTTACTTTAGATCGAAGTCTTGGCATATCGGAATCATTAGCTTCCACCGCTATTTGTGGAATTATCCATTCAGTTTTTGGTGGACAACCTCTGTTGATAGTAGGGGTTGCAGAACCCACAATTATAATGTATACATATCTTCACAGCTTCAGCAAAGGCAGGCCTGAATTGGGTCAGAAACTCTACTTAGCTTGGGCAGGATGGTATGTCAACAAGTAGATTTCCGATTTCTGCTTTCTGTTTTCTTGCTAATTGCTCTTTTATTTTCACCTTTTAACAGGGTCTGTGTCTGGACAGCAGTTTTGCTCATCCTTCTTGCAATGTTAAACGCATGCAACATCATTTCTAGGTTTACCAGAATTGCAGGAGAACTCTTTGGAATGCTGATAACCGTTCTTTTTATCCAAGAGGCTGTTAAGGTTCTGATGGGTAATTAATTCCTTGGTAAGAGTCATACAAAAGTCATTTAAACATTTTAAAACTTAAGAGATGTGTTGTTTCCTAATGCAGGGACTTGTTGGCGAGTTTCTTGTCCCAAAATCTGAAGATCCAAGATTGGAGATGTATCAGTTCCAATGGCGGTATACCAATGGGCTTCTTGCAGTCATCTTCTCATTCGGTCTTCTTTACACTGCTCTGAAAAGCAGGAGGGCACGATCATGGAGATATGGCTTTAGTATGTGTAAATTTGTGTTGTCTATATGGATAAAATACTTGACAGAATCATTACAGTTTTCGAACAATAACTAGCTTCGTCTTTGCAGGGTGGATTCGAGGTTTTATCGGGGATTATGGAACTCTCCTCATGCTTGTGTTGTGGAGCGCATTCTCGTTCACAGTCCCCAGAAATCTTCCCGAAGGAGTTCCAAGGAGGCTGGAATTACCGCTTCCTTGGGAATCTGAGTCCTTATATCACTGGACAGCAGTCAAGGTACTAGTGAATTCGACACTGTAGAATAGAGAAAGAATCGAAAATCATTCCTTTTGTACAAATTTGCAGGATATGGGAAAGGTCCCGCCTCTTTATATACTTGCTGCATTTATACCAGCAATCATGATAGCAGGTCTATACTTCTTTGATCACTGTGTATCTGCACAAATGGCTCAGCAAAAGGAGTTTAATCTGAAAAATCCGTCGGCTTATCACTATGATATCTTTATATTAGGAATTATGGTATGATGATGCCTTACAACTTCTTACATTCTTTCTTGATTATTTAACTAGTTGCTACATATGGCTTAGTTTTAAGTGAATGTACTAATTCGTTTCTAAGTTGTTTGTAGACATTAATCTGTGGCTTACTTGGACTTCCTCCTTCGAATGGGGTCATTCCACAATCCCCTATGCACACAAAGAGTCTTGCAGTTCTTAAGAGGCAGGTTAGAAAAACAACATACCGATTGATTTTTAATCTTTACCCTTTTCACTTGGTTTGAAATCTGAAACGTTTGAGCATCAATTGCAGCAAATGCGAAAGAAAATGGTCCAGAAAGCAAAAGAATGCATGAAGGCAAAAGCAAGCAACTCAGAGATCTACGGGATGATGCAAGATGTGTTTATAGAAATGGAAACATCCCCTAAGGCACATAACCATACCTGTCTAACTAGTTCACTCCTTCTCTTACTCTTTTGCTACCAAGAACTTAATTTCTCATCAATCTTACCAAATTGAAACTGGTTCAGGCTACTTCAGTGGTAAAAGAGTTAGAAAACTTGAAAGAAGCAGTGATGAAAGCAGACGATGGAGGAGGAGACACAAAAGGGAAGAAATTCGATCCAGAAGTACATATCGAAGACCATTTGCCCGTTAGAGTAAACGAGCAAAGAGTGAGCAATCTCTTGCAATCAATCCTTGTTGGATTGTTGATATTAGCTGTACCAGTTCTCAGAATGATACCAACTTCAGTTCTATGGGGTTACTTCACTTACATGGCAGTTGATAGTCTCCCCGGGAATCAATTCTGGGAAAGACTTCTCTTACTATTCATCACTCCTGGTCGTCGATTCAAGTACTGACACTTTTAATTTACCTCCCTTATACATCAAATCCTCATTAAGATTTTATAAAAGGATCTGATATCTGCATTGTCTTTGTGTGTGAACAGAGTCCTTGAAGGTTTACATGCATCATTTATGGAGATAGTACTATTCAAGTCGATTGTTATGTTCACACTCTTCCAGCTTCTATACTTTCTGATATGTTATGGAGTAACATGGATACCTGTAGGAGGAATATTGTTTCCATTGCCATTCCTCATCCTCATCGCTATAAGACAATACATCCTCCCGAAGCTATTTGATCCATCTCATCTTCAAGTTTTAGATTCTTCAGAGTATGAAGAGATGGTTGGTGCACCACAACGAAACCCCAGCTTCGGTTTCAATGTAATAATTTTCGATTTGATTTTTCTTCAGTCAAATTCATGGATACAAAAGATTACTGAAAAATGTCTTCTTTTTTTTGGGGAGCAGGGGGAACTAAGAGAGGCGCATAATATTCCTTTGAGTTCTGTTGAGATCAGTGAAGACGAGTTTTACGATGCAGAGATTCTGGATGAGATTACTACTAGCAGAGGTGAATTTAAGCTTAGAACCGTAAGTGTCAAGGAAGACAGATCCCAAATGGTAAATATATATTAAAATAACTCAAACCCATTCTTGAAATAATTTTTTTTATAAATCTTATTTGATTTAAAAACTCTCATCAGGTATACCCGGAAAACAGTGGACACTCCTAAGTCTTGTTTTAAGAAAACAGATCTTTTGAAGATGTTGCTAAGAAGAACCGCAGACTAAAGCAAGAAGATGTTTAGACTTTAGAGGTAATAGAAGAAGAAAGCAGAAAAAGATGGGAGGAAAGAGAGGATACAACTAGAAAACCTCCTGATTTTGGTTTCCTCATTTTTGTTATATTTTGATGAATCTGTTTGCTCTCTACATTTATTTTCTACACAACAACAACAAAAAAAAAAAAGTAGAGATGACAAGACAATTCTCTCATTTCTGCCTTTAGGGCTAAAAGAGGATGTTTTGTTCACTTCTTTTTGTTTGTTAGAGATAAAAGCAGGATGATTGAAACTTTAGATTTCACTGCCAGAATGAGTCATTGATTGAGAGAAATACTATATTCGTTAATCTTTAATTCGTTTTTTTTTGTGTAATAATAACAGTCAGGAATTTGCAATTTCATGATCTTTTTTTGGTCAACAAATTGATTATAATATGACTAAAACATATAAATTCTTTGAATTGCGTGTTCATGAAGAAACCTTTAGAAGAAGGAGAAAATCACCGTCTCTTATAAGCCTGATGTCGTCAATTTGGGCTCCTTCTCTCGTCAGAATCTTCGATGCTACGAATCCCAGCTTCTTCTCACCAATTTGAATTAATTCTTCAAGGGAATTGGGTAGCTTTACCACTTTACCAGACGAGGAAGTCTCACCACTGATCGTCACTCTTGCCGGATAAACCACACCAACTCCTTCACTTCCTGCGCATCTTGTAGAAGCTCCTCCTTCATCACCTGAGCCTGAGGAATTAAGAAATCAAATATCTCTTACTGTTTTATTTCATTATAATGGCTCATTCTTCGTTTGCGTTTACACGTTATTATAGACTACTTTTTGTTCGGAATGGGATTATAACCTTTATCAACATAATTCTTTTCTTAATAATTTGTAAGAGAAAACGCGAAATGTAAACGGAATGAAAAACTTTGTTTGCGTTTACACGAAAGTCTTTTTTTGAAAAACTGAAAAATGTGTTTATTTTTAAGAATGTGAAATTTCTTTTGAAATGTTGTTTTCAAAAATGCAAATGCAGGAATTGGATTGCAGCCTAAGTTAAAGATGGAGGGAGCAAGAGGCGTTTTACCAGTGTTTGCGACCGACATGATACCAAACAGCGAGTTCTTGAAATTACTGAGCTTCCGTCTCTGAGAGACAGCTCGAACAAAAGGCATCGCTTCCCTTGAACGGTGGTGAGTCATTACAGGCTCGCTACTATGCTTCATCAATGATGTAATCTCTGGTGTACCAGAAACAGATTTCGGTTTCTTCTCCACTGGTCTCTGACTATGAAACAAAGCTTTAATGTCTTCATGTCCTTGATGCTCAGCAAGACCACGAGCCGTCCAACCATAAACATCTGGCATGTCCATATCAGCTCCTTGCTCTAACAAGAACTCCACAATCTCCATGTTTCCTTCTGATACTGCTCTGTGCAAAGCTGTAGTTCCGTTGCTATCTGGGAGTGAGATATCTCCGCCGTATTTTACAATGTCTTTGAGTGCGTCTAAGCTGTTTTGTTCAACGGCTAGGCAAGAGAAATGGCCTACTGTGTCGAGGCTTAGCGTTGCGCCGTTGTCTGATAAGAGTTTAGAAATTTCTTCATGTCTCCCAATGATTGCTTCCCATAATGGCACATTACCTTCAGAATCTGCAAAAGGAGTTGTAGGCAATTACTAGACGATTACCGGATTATATGTGCGTAATCGACTCATGAAAGCTTTGTTATATTATACCTCTGATGTTAGGATCTGCTCCATGCTCGAGAAGTAATACAACACAATATTGGCTTCCTTTAGATGCTGCTATATGCTGAGATATATAATACACACACAAACAAAAACACAGATGGAGAGTAAGCATTTTGTACGTGTTTGAAATGAAAAAGGATATGATAGTTTATTTAAACAAAGGATTCCGGGGGCTGACCAGCGCAGTTCGACCGTTCTTATCAGTTTCATTAGGGTTTGAGCCTCGTTTTAGTATCTGATGCAGCAGTAAATCGTCTCCTCTTGCTGCCGCAAAACATAAGCTGAGAGGTAAATCCATTTTCCCTTGAGCTAACATCTGTTCTGTATCAGCCAAAATGCCTTTCATCACTGGATCTTCTGAATCTTTCAGATGCTGCATTAAACCGTAACATATCTCATATGAGCCAAAATAGTAAACTCGCTAAAATTTTTGTAGTTACTATGGGTTTATAAGGAAATAGCTTCGGACCAACCTGAAGAAGATTATTCATGATTATTGCCCCATCACCAACATTTGCCTGAACAAGATTTAAGAAAGCTGTACGGTTCAGACGAAGCAATTGACTCAATCGCTTGGTACGAACTGTGAACAACTGTGGCCTGTAACATAGCACCCCAACTTCACCAAAAACATGACCTGTCTGTGCTTCACCAACTACCTGCAATGAATACACAAATCACATCTTAAAACTAACACAAATCACATCTTATAAGGAAAGTAACAATGCGGCTTTTACCTGATCCACTCCATTAACAGGTGCAATGATGTCCTGTCATATAGTAGAAATGTCATCTAACTATAAAAAGTATATGGAGAAGTCGAATTTTTCAGCTGATATAAGCCAAGAAAACTTACAACAGCTCCTGTCACCATTATGTAAAAGTCCGTCGGTGCTTCATTCCTCAAAATCACATCCTCTTTGGGAGGAAAATACTCGGCCTTCATCTCAGTGACCTACAAAATCTCAGAAGTTCAAATCTGTGTTTCGTTAAAGGAAGCGGTTTAGGTAGACAACGGTGAATCTTTGAAATGAGAAACATACCAATTGAAACAGAAGATCATTGGATATTCCATGGAACAAGTAAATCTTGTCAACAACTTCGTAGAACAGATAATGCGATATGCTGGAACGAATAGCTTTGGGGAGGGAATCGATAATTTCTTGCTGCTGTAGGCCTTCGGAATCGGTTCTGTACCTCAAAGACAAATGAGCTACCATCTGTTCTTGCAAGCGCACTGGAAGATTGTTCCTCTGAGCAAATGCTGAGGCGGCTTGGATGGTATCTCTCTGAAATAATAAAAATGAACAAGATAGAGTTTATTGATTAAATCAAAATACAACGACTCTAGCAGGAGGATTGAACATTTTGTGAGTTCTTAGATAATGTGTCTGAATTCTATACATGGAAGGAGAACTGAGCAATTAATCAAACCATAAACAAAACTTACAAAGTTTCTGGTGCGACTGGTCACATGAACCACCAAGTTGGTCATATTACCAATTATATAAGCTAACAGTCCAAGATTAAAGACCATGTAGCAGAGAATGAAGCCCCTCTCTCTTGCATTATTACCATGTATGTCACCATAACCCGTTGTTGAGAAGGTGGTTATGGACCAATACATTGCTGTAACATACCGGACAATCAAAGAAGCCTGTGTCCAATTTGCCTCAGCAAGTGCCATAAATGTCTGGGAAGGGTCTGGGTAATGTGAAGCAATAGAATAGAGGAAGCAGGCGCCACAATGAATCACAAAGAGAGCAACCTACATCAATTACGACCACCAATGTCTTAATCTGACAGCAAAAATATTTAGTTGTTTATAGTAAGATCGTGTACAGAATACAGATTAAGTTACTAACGAGGAGAAGCTTCGTGCATCGAACCCAAAAGTAGTTGTATTTCCGATCTTTCTCCAATCTGATAATTTCAACGCAATCAAGAAAGATTATTACAAGGGAGAGAAGAGCTAGATGATCAGTCCTATCAACATCATAGAGCTTTTCCAGTAACCGCATTCCAGAGATTTGTACACATATATAATAATGGATATTGATACACATTCCAATCTCACCTGGCAAAACATTTACTGACCCTGCGCAGACGCCATAGACGCAGCATACTGAAAATTCCATATCCTTGAATAGTCTTATGCAATAAGCTGGCAAAAATTTCATAAGGAACTGTAGAGACCACATCAAAAATCAGCCACGTCGAGGTATATCTCCAAGCTATTCTCTTGGGATCATCGACTAAGAGATAGGTTGCCTTGTCCAAGAAGGCAACAAAGAATGTCAGAACGATATCGACAGCGAAAAATCCGTTCACGACGTTATCTAGAACACTGAGAGGTGCTCTTGGTGTTTGTAGGAACCCAAACTCAAAAGGCGATGCCCACGCTGTGTAGAGCACCAACAACACTAGAAACCAATCCCACGCTCTGAAAATTCCAACATTATGCAACTCATCATCAGTGAACTATCATAGACATAGTTACATAATGATAATGTAACTGACGGAATAATTAAGGGAAAGAAAGAAAGGACACAAAAACTCTTTGCAAAATTTTCAGAATTAACGATATAGTTTAATGCATTAGCAAACCTACACGATTACAATGAATAACTAAAACTAGAAGATCCAGGAATTGCATGTCCCTTCAACGCGAGCATTTCATCGAACACTGAGGATTCATTGAAATTTTGTGATAGTCACATAGTTTTGGAGAGAATTGATATCATTATTAACTCCATGGAGTATATATTAATGACAAATAAATCTGCAGAAATCTCAGAAGAAGAGAAAAGAGAAGCAAAGAAAATAGTCCCACGACATCAACGATTTATCTATCTATCATAAAATCTCAAACACAGAAGCAGTAAGCGAAAATCGTGGTACCTGTAGCGAGGATCGAAGGGAGAGACGATGAAGCAGCGGAGCTCGACGTGGCGGGTAGAGCGAGAATTGACTCCGAGCGGCGGAAGAAGACCTTTGCTAAAGCTGTAGTGACTCATTGTCTCTTCTATCGATACATGCTCCGACTCCTTGATTACTCCACCGCCGCCTACACCGTCGTGCTTCTCCGGCCAAAACCAGACCATCTTCTTCTTCTTCTTACTCGTATTCTCCATTGCGATCGATCCTCGAAGGATTTAAAACTGAAAATCCGTTCACGTTCCGTTGTCGAGGGTATGGTGATTTGTGGAGAGAAGAAGCGCACACACGGGTTTGTCTCCTCCCGAATCCGTTGCTCTAAACTTGGTGTGACCTTCTGTGTTTTCTGTGTTTTTTTACCCTTTTGCCCCTTCCGTAACTGCTTTCCCTCCTTATTTCTTCCTCGCTCGCTGCATAATGTAAAGAAGAATTTCCATTATGTTCTTAGATTTCTTACCATACTATTTAAACTAGGTAAGTTTGACGAGATATTAAACGCCTCAAGTCATTGTATTTTACCATAGTATCTAGATTCTGTACGCGTCAAATCATTCGAAAATTTATCTTTTATCAATTCAAAATAAAAAAAATTAGATTTCTCTATTAAGAAATACTTTAAAATGTTGATTTTGTTCCAAAATACCATAATTTTGAAGAAACAAAATTTATCACAAATTGAGTTAGTATGGGTACAAGTTTTCCTTTGTAGTTTCTACATCCCAGTTAAGCTGTAGACATTTGAAGTTATTCTTAAATTTTTAAAAACTTATACCAGAATTAAAATTTTGTACTTTTTGAAAATTTAAAATTTGCTTGGTATTTTTGGAAAATAAAACTACCAAGCAAATTTTAAATGTTTTATTTATATTGTTATTTTCGAAACATATATAAATCTTACTTTAACAAACAAACAAAAAAACATGTACACATCTTGAGAGTTTTTTTTTAATTGTTTAAGTTTAAACTCTTTTAGGAATGAACGAATACGTGACCTAATATGCCATAAATCCGCAGTTTTGGGAATGAACGAATACGTGACTCAATAATCAATATGTCAAATGAGCATTTTAAGAAGCTTAGCTGGCCCACTTAAGGCCCAAGAGAACGTTAACTACACGACGTCGTTTCAATGTCGTTGTAAATTTGCCCTCATTTCTTTCCCAGATGTTGAAAATCTAGACGAAAGAGCAGCTTTGCTTTCATTGTCAGAAGACAAAAGCTTTTGCGCAATCGGTGTTAGTGAGAAAAATGTCGACGCTTCTGCAATCGTTCATCGATCCAAAGAAGAACTTCCTCGCTCGTATGCATATGAAAGCCATATCGACTCGCCTTCGAAGATACGGTCAGATCTCTCTCAGAAACCCTAATTTTCTGAATCTGGATTGGTTGTCAATGAGGCTCTATATCTGTTCAGGAGTGAATCTATATTGTTGATTCTGAATCTGCTCCGTGTGTCTGTGTTTGGTTCCAATGATCAGGCCTCAGGTACGATGATCTGTACGATCAGTATTACAGTATGGACATAAAAGAGGCAATGAACAGATTGCCCAGGGAGGTCGTCGACGCTCGTAACCAGCGTCTCAAGCGTGCCATGGACCTCTCCATGAAGCACGAGTACCTCCCCAAGGATCTTCAGGTGCCCTTCATATTCCACTTCTTGTGTTTATCTGCGTGGTTCCCGATGAATGGATGCTGTTAGAAGCGATCTAGAATATGGAGAATGTTAGGTAATCGAGGAAATTGAGCAAAAATATGGATTGGATTCCTTTTTTTAGGCTATAAGCCCCGAAAATGAAGAAATTGAAGAAGGATCAGAAATTTTGTTGGAGATTTCAAATTTGGATTGAAACAAAAATTGAAAGTAGTTCATCGGAAGAAATTACCTTATATTTTGAATATTTTATCTTGGGTGCTCTTGTGATAGGGGAGCTTAGTTTATGCATATTATATGCTTTTCTCTGGCGTTACTGTGTAAACTCTGCTCTTGCTAGAGCTTATTAGAAAATTTGGATTGAGAAAAGGGTGTTTCCTTGTTACATTATTTTTCCTTTCTATAAAGTAAAATGGTGATTGCGTGTATACTATTATATTGCCGATGTACACAATGGCTATTGTTTACAAAGGTAATCTATAAACAATGTAACTGTTAAGCATTGTTTTGCATTGCGTAAGTTCTTATTTGAGGTCGTTATTTCATATACAGGAAGTGCAGACCCCATTCCGTGGCTATCTTCAGGAGATGCTGGCTCTTGTAAGTCTATTTTGATGAAATTATATGTAGATTCCTATCAGCATAAGTGAGTGGGAAGAATTAGACTGTGGCTTACTGTCTAAATACCATTTAGATAAAATCGTTTTGGCGTGTCTGCTGATCAGTTCTTGTGTTGACATGCTCGTTATCATCAGTTTGATGCATACTGCCTTAAACAATGATTAAAACTTTGAGATGCTTACTTCACTTTTCCTACATTGGTTGTAGCTTCAGATTTTCTGTTTTCCTATTCCTTGAAGTGTTACTTTTATGTTTTCATTGGTTGTAGCTTCAGATTTGCAATGTTTTAATAGTGTCGAGTGTAACTTTTATGTAAAGATGGATCATCATCACTGTGTTTATGTTGTGGTTTGCAGGTTGAGAGGGAAAGAAAGGAACGAGAAGCCTTGGGAGCTCTGCCACTCTACCAGCGCACAATCCCTTAAGCATCCTTTTTCCCTTTCTTGTGGTTAACGCTGCTTCTCTCTGCATAAATCTCCAAATGGATTACATTGGTATTTTGGTAATCACTTTCTGAACAGAGCTATTTGCTACTTGGAAAGCACAAGTCTTGTGATAGTTTTCCTAAATGGATATGTTGCTAGTTTCATTTTCATATTTGCTGACTTGAATAAAATCGATGACGCAACTCTGAGTCTGACTCGATAAATTTCATTTTCTCAGTTTGCTTCGGTGTTCTACTTATATGATTGGCAACTCTGAGCCATGTTGCCCCTAACGCTTTTGCATTGACATTTTCATCTGAGATTAATGGGAGTTTCCAAGAATAGCAACACATGGGTAGTATTTCACAAATACCAACAGTTTCAACTTTTCATCAACATATTTCTAATGCAAACATCCGTAGAATTGTTACATACTTACATGTATATTCTAAGATTGGTCTCTGGCTATGAGTATGAACATATTCGAAAATAAAAATCTTACGTTGTGTCCAAACACAATCAAAATACACACACACAAATCCTGCTTGATAGAGAATAACCGAAAAAGAGTGAAAGATATCCACATGAGTTTTGGCCTGTTGGGCATATTGGAATTGGAAATAAAACTTGGGAATTTCAAAAATAATAATCATATATTATCAACAGGAACCCTATAAATAACTAGTACTTGGGAGGATTCTTTTAATTAGATATATATCCAGAAAAGAACATTTGCATGTGAGTGAGTAGACTGGAACACGAGTCTTTTAATAGATTCAGGCCAGATCTCTTCTTTAGTTACCCATCTCCCTCCCTCTCTGTCCCCTTCTTCTTTATCCCTCTCTCCTACATTTTTATATAAATATAGACTTGAATTGATGCGAGAATAACAAGAAGATGGGATGAGTCGAGACTCCACATAATTAGAATTTTACCCCGTAAAATGTTTTTTTTTTTTGTTTCCATGATGAGGTCTTTTAGTTTCAGATCTAGCCTAATTTGACGGCTTAAAACTATCGTATTTGTAGATCCCAAATATATAAATTGAGTGAGAAACAATCTCGATAAACTAAACCAGTCATGATGGTTTAGAAGTTGAGGATTAGCCATGTTGGTTGCGAATAATCCAAATATCTTGTATAATCCACTGCACCTTCATGTTTTAGTCACTACGAAAGATAAGAAAATTCGACATTATGCAGGTCTCAAAATTAGTTTCGGATTCGACATAACATTTAGCTGATTACAAGAAAATAAATCAACTGATAAAGTTTTAGTAGTTTGTATACAGAGTAAACATAAATATATATTTTTTTTTTGATAAATACTACTAAAATATATTTTTGATAATATGCGAGTGGATCTTGGATGGTCCATGGAGATGGAAATTAAGGTTGTACGCAAGGTGGATACTTATTTGCATATTGGTTTTAGAGATTGGTTTATGTGCTTCTTTAATTTCGAAACTTTTTCATTCATTTATTTATTTTAATTTGGATGTTTCCTTTTAGTCTTACACACAAAAAAATGATTTATTACGTTGTACTTACCTGAGGAGGGTGGACCATTGAAGTCGGTTGCATGCGATTTATACACAGACTGGATCGTCTTTTTTTTTTAGTTTGGTTTAATATCAATACCAATTTTCGAAAATCAAAATTTGTTATAAACATGAAAATTATTTCAAACTTGAAGAAAATATCAGAAATATTCTAAAATTGATGAAAATATCAGAAATCATTTTATAGTTCCAATTCGAAAGTGGTGTTCAAAATTCCAAATATCTAATGTTCAAAATTCCAAATATCTATTCATGGTTCTTTTAGTCAAATATCTGATTAATGTGGCAGTTTTATAACGGATAACATTATATAAGAATCTGATATTATCCTAAGTTTTAGATGATATTTCACATATAAGTTTCACAAGACCAAAGTCAGTCATTACTATATATTGAGCATAGATAATAGTCTTCTTTAAATGAAATTTCATATTTAAATCCAACTTTTTTTTTTTTTTTTTTTAAAAGAATTAAAACCCACTTCCCNTTTTTTTTTGAAAGTAATTAAATCCAACTTCGCTAGGATGAAACAATATATCTTTGTATCGGTTGAGCTGATCCGTTTAGTTTAGGTGACAATGGTTATTTTGCATATGATATTTCAAGGTACATGATATTTTTCAAAACAGATTCAGCCGATGAAACATAGAGATTATTTTCTTACGTCAAAAGAAACATAGATACACTTGGTCAAAAGATTAATCGTGAGACAGCGCACATTAAGTGTCTTGACGTCGTTTCGATCCAATGTTTCAAATTGGAAAGATAAATTCTTTCGACGGCTGTCTTGTCCTTTTCTTTGATGTCTTCTCCGTTATTTCGCTCCATTCCATTCAAGCAATTTCCTATCACTCGTTTTTTCTTTCCCTATTACACTATATACATTACAGATTTAGTAATTCTTTTCATATACAAGTGGATTCATTCTAAAATCAAATATGTGACATTGTACTTAATTATAACAATTATTATAAACGTTACTTGAAATAATAATTTTTTGATGTTTAAGTAATCTATAACAACAAATATATGTATATGATATTGCCGTTTGGCACCACAAAGTTGTAGATTCCGCATGTCGCATTAAATAGTTTGGTTAGAGCTTTTAAATTTACTAAGCTAACTATTTAACTAGTTTTGCAAACCAAGAAAGACAATATTAGTATTTAACCAAAAAAAAAAAAAAAAAAAAAAAAAAAAGCNAGACAATAGTCAAATTATCGTGTAAAAGTTGGTCCACTTTCCCATGCATACATGTCTATTTCTTTTTATAGTATTTTCTTATACATATAATATATTGTAACCACGAGTAACATCATGTGACCCCGATTTTATGCCCAAAAATCATAAATTTAGGGTTAACCACCAACACGTAGAAAGTAGAAAGTAATACTTAATATTTTTATTACCGAAAAAAAACTAGATCTATATAAAAATGTATACATTTTAGAAGTTGATATATAGTCTAGTGTTTCATCCTTCGTGAAAGCACCAAGCAGACTAGCACCAAGAATCGTTTGGGTTCGACCTCACACGTGAGGAGTAAAAACAAGGTGTGTGAGATCACCAAACTAATGACCAAAAAACAAAAAACAAACCTTGGTTATTAATTATACATATAGTAAATTTTGAAGTCCACTTATATACCATACATTTTAAAACAGATTGATGAGAACGTCTACGAATCTATATGTATTATTGATTGAATTTAAAAGTGTGATTATTTCTCATATTTTTTATTGTTCAATCATCAATGTACATACATATAATAGGTGGAATAATTGATATATATATATATATACATATCATTTTGATAAAAGTTTATCGATAAAAGTAGATACATGTTGCTTAAGGAACTTGTTATAGCAACAAATGCATGTTATATATTTAACGATATTGGACAACTTACTTATACAATGCATGTGTATGTATTTATAAACACGCACGCACTATGTTTTTCAGTACAATTATTTGTGCAATAAAAGCACCGCTACGAGAGTCGGTGGTCTTTCTTGCAGTGATCCATTAATTCTGACGCTGCAGAGACAAAATTCCATTATTCTTTTTTTTAATATCATGTCACTCTACAGTATTTATAATTATAATTTCGTGGATCAGATTTGCGATTGACTACGCGAGCGAAGGATAAATGATAAATCCATTTTACAAATATTATTTTATTATTATTTGATAAAGATGTACTATTTTTGTTGGCAACAGTTTTTCTCATATTCTTCAGTTCTTTTTTTTTCTCACTTATTGTTTAGTAACACTAACATCTGATTTTTTTTTTTCTCTAAATGATACGAGCATGTATTCGACATTATGCTACAAGTCCCACCACGTTTATTTATAAATAAATAACTACGCTATAGTGTTATAAAAGCCGATTTTAGTTAATTTAGCCTATAATTTTTATATAGTAATGGTTGCTTAATTATTTATAATATTTTGCAAACAAACCCAACATGCTTTTATATAATTTTTTTTGTGTTGGTTATGTTGATCATGTTCAGTATTAATTATTGACCCGACAGATGTGCAGACTAAATCTAAGAAAGCACATGAAAAAAGAAAGTTGGATAAAGACTACTTTAAAAGTTAGATCGGACTCGGACCATAATTTTTTAAAAACTATTTTACACTTAACACTCGAGATTTTTGTCGCTCGTGAATCATTTACACCGTTCAAATTTTCAAATCATATATGGATAGATATATATTAGGGTATCAATGGCTTAATAATGTTGCACTAACAAAGATTGGTCGATATATGAAACAATAATAACAATGTTATTGGCCCGGTGTTTTGAGGAAAAACCTCTATTTTATTGATCAGCTTCAATAAACCATTCAAACAAACTGTTTGTTTCATTGATCACTTTAAAGTCAGTTCAATTCCAATCGTAGCGATCGGAAGTCACCAATCAAAGTTGAAAGTGTGTTTGTCACCTGCACTTACAAAAGTATCAAACCCCAAAGAACCTGAGCCATATATATGCTTTGCTGTGGATTTGCCACACAGATCAAGCTTTTGATACAACTGCCCCTTTGGATTTGATTTGTTTTTTTAAATATATATGTCTATTATTCGTTATGTGTATCTGATAGGATAATGCAGAACATAATCAACTTTAACTTGTGGCGATGCGAGACCCAATGTGAAAATGGCATGTGAGAGACCGCATTCTCCCACAGCTTTTGTCTTCTTCACTACCCAATAACTATATTTACCATTACTCACAATTTTTATCGTTTCCCATATCGCAATTAATACACTAGATTTACCATGGAATCTTGGCCATTTGCGATAATTATTCACTCAGGAATTTCGTTGTAAACCAAAAAAAAAGAAAAAAATCGACAGTGTTATTTAGTCAAACCTTCTAAGACAAAGTGACCCATTTCCAAGGAACGATGAACCCAATAATAAAACAAAGGACCAATGTTGTTCCGACACAAGTCTCAAGTGGCAAATGCGTAATTTTAATCAAAAGCAATGGGCTTTTTTCTTGCACACATTTGCATATAAAGAGCTCTCTCCTCCTCGTTCTCTTCCACTCCGCTGAACATTCCTTCTCTCGCTCACTCTTCTCCAATTTTATTTTATTTTTGGAAAGTTTAAATCTTATATAACATAGTAATTGAGGTAGAAAAATCGAAAGAAAATGAAAGAGATGGGAGTAATAGTGCTTCTTCTACTTCACTCAATCTTCTACGTTGCCTTTTGCTTCAAAGATGGTAAGTGCCTCATTCTTTATCTTTTCTTTTTTTTTTTTTTGCTAAAAGCTTTATCTTTTCTTTTGTATACAAATCTCGCATTTTCTTATTTCTCAGTACTCGAATTGTTTTAGGTAGTTTTGAAATTTTGTGCAGTACCATAAATCATGAAAAACGACATATTTGACGAACATTTGGAACAATATATACTTGAGAACCGGTGGATTAATGACAAATACGGCAGTCTATCTTTTAAGATGTTAATTTTTCATCTTAACATTAAACCAAAAAAAAAGATGTTAATTTTCTTGCTTTGTGTATCATTATAGATGGTTAAACCAGTCAACAAAACATAATAACCTTGTGAAATCTTATAATAACAAAAAATACTTAGACAGAAGACAATGGATAGAAGTATGACCTGTTACGGCGAGACAGATCTGTAAATGCACATGCTGTTTGTCAATGGTTTTCAATAAATGCATCGCTAAATTACTCACACCATCCCATCTGTCACATTTTACTAGTATTATTATTTTAATAGTTTTTTTTATATTTATTTTAATAGTTTAAATATTTCATACTTCAACTTTTTATTCAATTATTAATATATCCATGCCTTGTTAAATTATAGATCTAAAATAGCAAAACCATTATTCATCAAACATTCCCATGTTAAACAAAAGTGAAAATGTACTTAACTAGAATCATTGTCACCAACAATAGTTCCACATTTGTATATGTATACAGAAATTTTGATTTTCATTCAATTGGTACACATATTTACCTTACCCTTATATGTAATAAACTATAATCCAAGTTGGTGTAGTGATTTATTGATATAAGTACAAAGATTAAATCATCTACAAATAATTATTTTAAAATGCAAATATAAATCTTGTTCTGTTTTTTAAACAGAAATTTATACGAATATGCATGTATACGAATTTTTTGAATCTAACCTTTTTTTCTTCTCTAATATTTACAATTAAAAAAAAAACACAGGGCTACTACCAAACGGTGACTTCGAACTAGGTCCACGACATTCAGACATGAAAGGAACACAAGTGATGAACAAAACAGCAATCCCAAATTGGGAACTCTCAGGCTTCGTCGAGTACATTCCGTCAGGACACAAACAAGGCGACATGATCCTTGTCGTGCCTAAAGGCGCATTCGCAGTGCGTCTAGGCAACGAAGCTTCCATCAAACAAAAACTCAATGTTAAGAAAGGCTTATATTATTCGATCACGTTCAGTGCGGCTCGAACATGCGCACAAGACGAGCGGTTAAACGTTTCTGTGGCTCCTCACCACGGAGTGATGCCGATCCAAACAGTGTATAGTAGCTCAGGTTGGGATCTGTATTCGTGGGCGTTTAAGGCACAGAGCGATTATGCAGAGATTGTGATTCATAATCCAGGGGTTGAGGAAGATCCTGCTTGTGGACCACTTATTGATGGTGTTGCTATGCGAGCTCTTTATCCTCCTCGTCCTACCAACAGTGAGTATTATATTTTTAGTCGTTATTGGTAAATTATTGCAAATATAATTATGGGTTTTTTTTTAAAATTTTGGGTTTGGATTCAGCGAAAACTATTCCTGAATCATAAAATGATAGTGGGTTTCGTTTCAGAGGAAAATATTCTTGGTGGGTCAGATATGGAAACATCTAAAACATGTGGGGTTTGTTTGCAGAGAACATTCTGAAGAACGGAGGATTTGAGGAAGGCCCATGGGTTTTACCCAACACGTCATCAGGAGTTCTGATCCCACCCAACTCCGTCGACGACCACTCTCCCTTACCGGGATGGATGGTCGAATCTCTTAAAGCCGTCAAATACATCGATTCCGACCATTTCTCCGTTCCTCAAGGCCGTCGCGCCGTCGAACTCGTCGCCGGAAAAGAGAGCGCAGTCGCACAACTCGTCCGCACGATCCCGGGCAAAACCTACGTCCTCTCCTTCGCCGTCGGAGACGCCAGCAACGCCTGCGCCGGATCGATGATCGTCGAAGCCTTCGCCGGAAAAGACACGATCAAGGTGCCGTACGAATCGAAAGGGAAAGGTGGATTCAAGCGAGCGTCACTGAGATTCATCGCCGTCTCGGGTCGAACTAGGATTATGTTCTACAGCACGTTTTACGCGATGAGAAACGACGATTTCTCGAGCTTGTGTGGGCCTGTGATCGACGACGTTAAACTCCTCAGTGCTCGGAGGCCGTGAGCTGACGGCGGCGAGTTATCCACGGGAAAATGACGACACAGTGTTTTTCTCGCGTAGCGTGAGAAATTAGGCTTTCTCGGCCTCTACTGGTTTTTTTATTTACTTTTGAAGTTTTAATGTTACGAAATTATCTGGTCACTCTGGTTGAGCAGGAGAGTTCGGCGGAGCAGTGGCGTTCATATGCGATTGTTTGGTCGGAATATATATAGTTATATAATTTTAAGTTGGTTCATTATTTTATATATTCTAATGTTATTCTCTAATTCTAAATCTGTTCTTTAAAATTCGGACTTCAATTGTTACACACAAATTTTTTATAGAACACTATCCTGCAAAAATACTACAAAAAAAAAAGAAAAGAAAAGAAAAGGCAATGTTTTCATAGTAATCTAAAACATGTTTTGCTCCACTCTATGTGGAAAACCAGACAAAGCAAAAAGTAAAATCCTAGTTTATCACCAATACTCTCTACAAGAGCAAACACCATCTTTCATATGGTGAAATCTCTTTGTATCCCGCGAAATCAACTCTCTCCCAACTATCTTCGACATCAGCTTCAATGCGTTATGGCAATCAATGCAAACACGCAGATTTTTCAGCACTCGTACTGGAGAACGCGCAGGAGTGTCGAGAAATGACGAGACGAAAGCGAATTTCTCGCTGTGATTAAAAAGGTTTTCATCTTTGCTCTCTTGGTCCACGTCGTGCAATGCAACTTTAGACTCGGGCACATAACCAATTTCCACCATATGCTCCTTTAAACTCTTCAATGCCATATAGAATTCTCTGTTCTCCGGACGAGAAGTATCTCCAGCCGACATACATCCACGCCCAAACTTTTTCCCTCTCGCCATCCTCTGTAATCTCTCTTTTGCTATGTCTGATGATTTGACCGGTACAAGACCCGCCTTTGATTCTTTGTTCGGTCTACTTGCATCAAGCTGCTCAACCATATCTTGACACCGGTCTCCAAGCTCTAAATCCCCGTGAACCCGTGAAAGATTCATCAACGTTTCCCACAGATCAACATTTGGTTCCATCGATTCAACAAATCCCAAGGCTTCATCTAAATAACCAGGTTCCGCCATCATTTTAACGAGGCTCACGTAATGTTCCATAGAAGGGATAATTCCGTAGTCTTTGTTCATCGACTCCAAGTGCAATAGTCCTTCGTTAATGTCACCAAGAACACCACACGCAAAGAAGATCTCTTTGAATATTTCGCCATCGGGTCTGTTTCCTTCTTCTTTAAAACGAGAGAAGATATCAATGGCGTCTTCCCCTTGCCCATTCTTTGCAAAGCACCTTATAATAGCGCACCAAGTCTCCGAGTTCTTCCCAGGCATACTGTTGAAAATGGTTAATGCATCTTCCACGGACCCACAACCAGAGTACATTTCTATTATCGAGTTGTAAGCGCTGATATCTGAAAGGGAAACTGAAGAACTAATAAACTCATGCACAACTTTGGCTTCTTGTAAAGCCTGTGCATCCCCGCATAGCTGTGCTAGCCACAAAAGTCTGGGTAAGTCCACAATATAACCCTCATTTCTCCATGATTTAATAATATCAACTGCTGTTTTCACCTTCCCTTCTCTGCAAATCGCATCCAATTCGTCCAATGAGCCATGACCACTATGATCTTGCTGAGAATGTGCACTTCCTTGGTTATGAGATTGGACTCGCAAATCATTCGCGTTAGAACTCTCCCATGCCTGACTCTGTACACCATTTTGAGAATCCCAACTCAAAAGGGCATTCTCCTGTGGAACCCCACTACCATTACCGTATGAGGAAAACCCATCACCACTTTGCCAATTGTGATGCCGCTGGTTTAAAATTCCACGACTTTCCCCATAACTCCGACTTTGATCCTGATTGTATTCATAGGAATAGTTTTGATAAAAGCCATTCGGATTCTGCCCAGAAACAGGGCAATATTGTGGGTTGAAGCTCTGCCCAAATGAAGTCTGCTGAAACCCACCACCAGTGTGATCTGAAGAAGTACCCGTAGGATTTCCCAATCTCTCCACAGCTGTGCTCAGATTTCTCAACAGAGGATGGAGACATTTCAGGGAATCATATGAAACACAAAAGGAATAGCGTAGCTTACAGGTAGAGCCGAGAAGCGAAGCTCGCGTCGTGTGTATCATTGACGGGACAAAACCGGTTTACCGGAAACGGAATCCGATCCGAGTTGAGCAGAGAAAAGGACCAACTTGGTTATCTACGAAAGAAACTTCAAATCCTCGAATAGGTAAACTTGCAGAGAAAGACGAATCAGAGGGTTTCACAAATCCCACGAATTCGTCAAAAAAAGCTATTTTTCGGTGAAACCCGGGGACGAGTTGGTTCGGCTGATGAAATGAAATTAAAGTAAAGGAAGACCTTGTATTTTAAATGGAATAATATTACGACCAATGATAAACAAGATGGAATCAAATACGGTGTTAATGAATTTACTGAAGTGAAGCAA